>JADGJA010000707.1:0-12038 GCA_027596035.1 Thoreauomyces humboldtii | reverse complement strand
CCCCCCCCCCCCCCCGCCGCCCCGCCCTCTTTGGGATCGTCTCACGCATTGACGTACCCCGCGGACACCGAGTAGAAGGCGTACGGCTCGTTCCCGACCCTTGGTGTCCACTGGGTGGCGAGGTTCGTCCGAGGGTCCTGAGTAAGTAGTAGTGCTGTAGCGCTTTAACGTCTGCAAGTCGGATGACCCATGTGACATGTGCCTGTTGCTACGATACTAATGGGCCAAGGAGGCTTGGCAGACAAGGGGCGTGGGGGAAAAGACTCGACGGTGGCATGATGTACGCTGTGGTTGGTACCTAATAATCCTCTTACATCTGCACCGCGGTAATCGTTGTAAAGGTGCTTTGCAGCCGGACAGCTGAAAGCCAGACTGGAAAGATTCAGCGGAATGCATTCATCTCCCCAACAGGCGTCCGTCGGAAGGAGAGAACCTCATGACGAAGCTTTTGCAATTGATTGTCTGGTCGTGGGGAAACCCAGGTGTAGGCGCATCCACTCAAAGGCGCCTGCGGGGGGCTCGCTCATACGGGAAACGTTCGCGTCCCCCCGTGCCTCCACGGACGGACGCTGGCGCATGGGGAGGTATCCATCCATATTATACCTGCTGAGGCTGTCCAGCGGGGGGAGATGAAACTCTCAAAAGGCGGAAGTTGAGATAAATCAGAAGTCGGCCTATTCATCGAAGATCCCCTCTGATAATTCTCAACTTTTAGACTTGATTAATTAAAGTACAGATCATAAGATTAATCATAACGGAATTAACGATATCCTTCTCTAAACGGAGGGCATTTCAATCTCCGCTCGAACCGTCTGCATGAGCGAGCGGTTAGGCCGCCATCTCGTGGTGTGTCTGGTAAGAGCTTTTGGCGTCCGTCGTCGTCGTACAGGCAGGACGACGTGGTTGTTGCTGTCACCTGGGGGCGTGTGTGGTGTTGACCCCCATGTACCGTCGCCCCAAAAAAGAGCGGCACTCACCATTCCCATCCCATTCGTGGACCTTGACTTTCAACAATCCCTACAGTGATCGACCTCAGCAAGTGAACCTACGCTACGCTACGCTCCAGGTCTTCCCCCTGTCCGTCCTCCGCCGCAACGATGCCAGCTTCGGCCGTCCTGCCCCACGACCCTCTCCTACTGCCCCATCGGACTCGTCTCAACTGCTACATCAACGGTCGCAAGTTCCAGTCCCCTCCCCCAGACCCGCAAGAGTCGCTCCTGGTCTTTCTCAGGCGCAATGGCTACACCGGCATCAAGCTAGGCTGCGGCGAAGGGGGCTGCGGGTCCTGCACCGTCATGGTGTCCAGCTACTCCGAGGAGCACGGCGTCACCCACTCCAGCGTCAACGGGTGTCTGGCTCCCGCGTGCGCCATCGAGGGCAAGCACGTTGTCACCGTCGAGGGCATCGGGTCCAGCAAGAACCCCCATCCCACCCAGGAGGCCATCGCCCTGAGCCACGGCAGTCAGTGCGGGTTCTGCACACCCGGCATCGTCATGTCCCTGTATACCCTGACCCAGAACAACAAGGCTCCCACCGGACACGAGATCGAGGAGGCCTTCGACGGGAACCTCTGTCGGTGCACCGGATACAGACCGATCCTGGACGGCGCGCAGGAGTTTGCCGTCCCTGTCAGCAGATCCCACCGTTGCGGAGGCGGTTGCGGAGGATCTCACGTCATCAAAGCCAACGCGGATGGCGAGGAGGAGGAGGACGAAAAGGAGGACTGCCCCGTCGGATGCGGCAAGGTGGAGTGCGGGGAGAAGAAGGCCAACGGAACGTGCTCGGTCGCGAACGGAACCGCCGACATGGAAGACCTCAAACCCTGTCGCACCATCGACAACAGCAAGGACCTTCCGTTCCCTCCATCCCTCAAGGTCGCACCGCAGAGCTTCATGTTCGGACCGTCCGAGGAAGGAACCTGGTACCATCCCACAGCACTCAAGGAACTGCAGATCATCAAGGACGCCTTCCCCGCTGCCAAGATCGTCACTGGAAACACCGAGATCGGCATCGAGGTCCGCATGAAGGGCTTCGACTTTCCCGTGATGATCAACGCCAGCGACGTCAAGGAGATCATCGGCTTCGAGGCGACGGAGGATGGCATCTGGGTCGGAGCGGGAATGAGTCTGACGAGGTTCCAGGAGTCCCTCACCTCGTTCATCGAAAAGTACGATCCCCACATGACAGAGAACATGAAGGCTTTGCTGGCGAACCTCAAGTACTTTGCCGGACCCCAGATCCGCAACGTCGCGAGCATAGGTGGAAACATCGTCACCGCCAGCGCCATCAGCGACCTCAACCCCGTCTTCGTAACCATCAAGGCCGTCCTCAAGGTCTCGAGTCTGAAGGGTGGATCGAGGACGATCGACATGAGGGAGTTCTTCACGGGTTATCGAAGGACCCTCCTCAAGGTCGACGAGATCCTCGAGAGCATCTTCGTGCCGTTCACGAAGCGCGGCGAATACACGTTGGCCTTCAAGCAGGCGAAACGAAAGCATGACGACATCGCCATCGTCAACGCCTGCATGCGCGTCGTCCTGGACTCCAACGACGTCGTCGAGGATGTCGTCTTCGTCTACGGCGGTCTCAGTCCGTTCACTCGGAACGCCGTCGAGGCCAGCAAGTCCATCATCGGAAGGAAGTGGGAGCGGGGCGTGCTGGACGACGTGGGAGAGATCGTCCTGGCGAAGGATTTCGTGTTGACCGCGACGACGCCAGGCGGTCAGCCCGCCTACCGACGGCAGCTGGCTCTGTCGTTCCTCCGAAAGTTCTTCCTCTACGTGGCAGGCAAGCTGGACCCGAAGGAAGTCCGCGCCGAGGAGAAGCTTGCTCTGGAAGAGATTGAGCGAGGCCTTGCTGGTGGCATCCAGATATACGAGAAGGGGAACGGCCAGCTCCTACCGGATGCCGAAAAGGTCCTGGAGGGCGCCGTAGGCACTTCCATCCCTCATCTGGCTGCTCTGAAGCAGGTCACCGGGGAGGCGGTCTACCTCGACGACATTCCGACGCTGCAGAACGAGTGTTACGCTGGACTGGTGCTCTCGTCTGAGGCCAACGCGGCCATCGAGAGCGTCGACCCCGCAGAGGCACTGGCCATGGACGACGTGGTGGGGTACATCTCGGCTGAAGATATCCCGAACTACGACCCCAAGGATCCCCACAACCCCAACATCATCGGTCCCATCCTGCATGACGAGGAGCTGTTTGCCGCCACTCGTGTTTTCTTCATCGGCCAGATGATCGGCCTCGTCATCGCCAAATCCGAGGCTGTTGCGCGGAAAGCAGCCAAGACGGTGAAGGTCACATACTCTGACAAACAACCCGCGATTGTGACGATAGAGGACGCCATGGAAAAAAAGTCATTCCTTCCCATCGACCGAAAGATCCAGACCGGTTTCTTCGACCCGGCTCGGCGCGAGGCTACGGTGCCGCTCAGCAACGCGACCCATCATGTCAAGGGCACAGCTCGTCTCAGTGCTCAAGAGCACTTTTATCTCGAGACGCAATGCAGTCTCGTGGTGCCCGGCAAGGAGGACAACGAGATGGAGATCTTCGCATCCACGCAGAACCCGACGGAAACCCAGGTTTACGCCGCCAAGGTCCTCGGCATTCCGGCCAACCGGATCAACTGTCGCGTCAAACGTCTCGGCGGAGGGTTCGGAGGAAAGGAAACCCGAAGCGTCAACCTTGCCTGCGCACTCGCCGTCGCGGCTCACAAGCTCCGCGTGCCCGTCAGATGCATGTACACCCGCGAGGAAGACATGATCCTCACCGGTCAACGACACCCCTTCCGAGGCGACTACGACGTCGGCTTCACCGACGAAGGAAAGTTGGTCTCCCTCGAGATCGACATCATCAGCAACGGTGGATTCTCCGCCGACCTGTCGTCGTCCGTCCTCGAGCGCGGCATGACGCACGTTGACAATACGTACAAGATCCCCAACGTCCACGTCACCGGAAAGATCGCGAAGACGAACCTGGCTTCGAATACGGCTTTCAGAGGGTTCGGTGGACCGCAGGGAATGATGATCGCCGAGCAGTACATCACTCATGTGGCAGAGTATCTCGGAAAGGACGTTGAGGAGATCAGGCGGATCAATCTTTACAAGACGGGAGAGATCACGCACTTCCGGCAGCCGCTTGCCGACGTGTTCCTCGAGAGGGTCTGGGACGAGCTCATGATCTCGAGCGACTTCAAGTGAGTTCAAGGAAAGGTTTTCATCCTCGCGTCTACTTCTACTGCTGACAGTAGTGTCCTTTTCAGACGCCGCAAAGAAGAGATCGACGCATGGAACAAGCTCCACACATATCGAAAGCGCGGCATCTCGCTGATGCCCACCAAGTTCGGCCTCGCATTCACCGCCCGCTTCCTCAACCAAGCCGGCGCGCTCGTCCACGTCTACACGGATGGTTCCGTCCTCATCACCCACGGCGGAACCGAGATGGGACAAGGACTCCACACGAAGATGGTCCAGATCGCCGCGCAGGCCCTGGGTGTGCCCGTCCACAAGGTCCATCTGTCCGAGACCCAGACGAGCACGGTGCCCAACACGTCCGCGACCGCCGCGAGCGTCTCCAGCGACCTGAACGGGATGGCCGTCCTGAATGCGTGCGAGAAGATCGTCAAGCGGTTGGAGGTCTACAGGAACGAGACCCCGAAGCTGTCGTGGGAGGAGATGATCACGAGAGCCTACTTCGATCGCGTCGGTCTCAGTGCCACCGGGTTCTACAGGACTCCGGACTTGGGGTACGATTGGGCGACCAACGATGGAATGATGTACTCGTATTTCACGGTGAGCGTCCAATGAATCCTGTGCCTTTTTTTTTTTCTTCTTTGCCGCGCGTTCTCATCTTTGGTGTTTCCTCCTAGTACGGAGCTGCATGCGCTGAGGTTGAGATCGATACGTTGACGGGAGACCATACTTGTCTACGAGCCGATATCGTCATGGATATTGGAAAGAGCATCAACCCCGCAATCGATATTGGACAGATCGAGGGTGCCTTCGTGCAAGGCATGGGATGGTCAACTTTGGAGGAACCCCTCGTGTCCCCGCACAATGGGTTTGTTATCACGAGAGGACCAGGTTCTTACAAGGTATATCCCGAGGACGGCGGATAGCACGCTACTCGTGGAGCTTGTCTGTTACTGATGTTTCATACTCCGACGAAAAAAAACAGATCCCAGCCTTCAGGGACATCCCCGTCGACTTCCGCGTCCGGTTCCTGGACAACGTGCGCAACAAGCGAGCCATCCACTCGTCGAAAGCCGTCGGCGAACCCCCGCTCTTCCTCGGCGCGGTCGTCTTCTTCGCCATCCGCGACGCCGTCAAGAGCGCCCGGAGACAGCACAAGGGAACGTTGGAGTCCGGGGAGAGGGAGGGGTGGTTCAGGATGGACTCGCCGGCCACCGGGGAGAGGATATTGGCTGCGTGCGCAGGAAAGGACGGGGAGCTGGCTGCTCAAGTCGTCGATGACGGGAAACCGTGGTCCGTGTGCGCGTAAACCAATCGAAAGATCCCGGGGTCGTAGCTTTCTCTCCAGGAATCTTTACTTACCGGTACCCGAGGCGGTACCCCATTTTGTATAGAATGTCTTGAATCCGACTGTGAATCTGTGCTTTTGCTATCACCTTGGACAAGCTAGGCGCATGAATGGAAGGTTCGAGCACCAGGTAGCGTTCCTCGAGTTGTGATCGCCATTCACACGGCAGTTAGCATAATTGGGTCGGGTCGGGGCGAAGGGAGGGAAAGGAGCCATGTCTGGACGCCTCGAGATGATCTTCGGCACTTTCCCCCAGTCTACACACACACGAGAGCATACCGCACCGCGGCTCAGATAGAACACCCTCATCGATTCCTTGCTATTTCTCTTTTTTTTTTGTGCGGTGGCCCTCCTGTTGATACGAGTGGCAGGGAGCTCATCAGCGCTGATACATCAGGTCTCCCTTCACTCTAGCTGCGGGATGCTGTCGGAAGGACTGGAACGTAATAGCAGAGACCCACTTTCCAGCTTACTGCTCGCCATCCAACTACTCTTCCAGAGCAGAATAAGTTCTGCCATATGAGCTGGCCTATACTTTTTTGAAGTATCCTCTCTGCTCTCCCTGCTAAGCGGCGCCGCAAGGCACGCGAACTTCGATCAGGACTTGGTGCCCCTATCTATAGAACGGGATATCTTGATCCCCCTGTATTTTGGGGATCGTCCGTTAGACAGCTATAACGGTCCTCTGGTCAGTTACCGACAAGTGAAAAAACTATGCCGCGGACTATAACGAGACGCTGGAAATAGGTACGTACAAGAAGCCATTCCGCTCTGGACTGATGGCTACGGGGATCTTGTATAACACCTCTGAACGTCTTTCGTCCCACCCTTCCCCCATCCAGATCGCTCACCGTTGATTGCTCGTCTGGCCTTCAAGCGTCCTGGCTTCAACAGAACAATGGCTTCCCGAGACTTGGAAGCACCGAAGAAATCCAGCTCACCGGGTACCGCCTCGGATTTCAATATCGTCGATCTTGCTGCAGGAGTGTCAAAGGGACTCCCGAAAGCCACGCCTCAAGTGCCCTTGGCTTGCGCTCTGGTCACCATCTTGCTCGTCATCATCGCCGTTATCGTTGTCCCTTCGAGTACCGTGTTCGTCACGAACGCCCATGAAACGGTCGAACTCAATGCTCAGGTCATCTTGGAGGTAACTCCTACCCAATGCGGATAATAAATCGAGAGCCACATGGGAGTTGAACACGATATTTCTGATGGTGACAGGTCACGGCGAGCAAGGTTTACAATGACATTGTCAATTTATTGAACTCATCCCATACGGCCGCGTACAGCATGGGGAAGCGTCCCAGCACGACCGCCGTCATCCAGGCCGCTCTGGCGGGAGCCTCGCTCGAGCAGCAAGTTCTGAGCAATGACGACTGTTCGTACCGCCGTACGTTGGGTCCCGGTTTTGCCTTGACTGATCTCCTTCCTTAGGGCCTCATGAGTTCGCATATACAATGAATGATTACAACAGCGTCTCGACGTAGGTTGCCGTGCTTTGTCGGGATTCCTGTCATAGCTATTCACTTACCTTTGCTGAGAAGCATTGCTTGTTTTGGAAACGCGGGTACGGTGATCTTGACTCGCCCGTCTCATACCTCCAACTCTTACGCTGGTCCTTTTTTTGCTTCTTTTTTGTTTGCATCAGGACAAAATCCGCCTTTTGTGGTTCAGGTGGCGATGGACAAGTGGGCGATTCCCATTAATTTGACAGGTTTGACACCCTACGGTCCTTTCGAGACGTCTTCAGTTTACACCTACGACTTCATGGATAGCTTTACTGTGGCTGGTGAGTCCTACCGATCTTACACCGAGACGCTCGGGGGACTTTTTTTCACGTGAACTCATTTCCTTTGGATGCGTCCTTTTAGCCGGAGACATCTCGTATTACCATCATGTTTTGACGGACCAAGGGGTTTTGTTTCCGGCCTGGGCGCAGAGCGTCATCTGGGGATTATTGGGTGTAAACGACACCAGTGCAAAGGACCTGTTTGGAAGTGCCGATCCGCTCCAAAGGAGTTACTGGATTTATAACCCACTCGACGGATACTTCAACGCCACCCACGACGTCAAATACCAGTAACTCCCGGTGTATCCTTTCCTCGATTCACGTGCTCCCAAGCTGATGCTGTTTCTTTCGACAGATACATGCAAGGTGCCAACCCGGGCAAGGAGTCGGACAGGAAGTGGGGGGTGGTCAACTTGAGTGGAGCGCTTTTCGGGTAATTGCTGAGTCTCAAAGGTGGACTCGTTCTGCCCTGAAAATTACTTATAATATGATTGCAGGAGCGTTGTCACCAATATCTACGCGGGAGCCAGCACTACCGTTCCGACCCACAACTGTCAAGCAGGAGGCGCCATCAGCACCTCCATAGATCCGTTCCTGACCAAAGCTGTCCCGTCCACCAACGGCTTGATCTTCCTGTTCGACACCGTTGGCTCCTATGACTCGACTCCCGCGTACACTGCGGGTCCGATGATTGCGTCGTCGGTAGATGGTTCCGTTATAAGCCCTCAGACACTCACTGCTACGGGTGGCACGACCGCGACTCGCTGTAAGATGATCTCGCCGTGCCGGATTTGTTCCTTTTCCACTGACCCTTTCGGTCGCTTCTTTCAGACACGGTCCTCAGTTCGCCGTCATCGCGGGTATCCGAGATCGGCGCCTTCTTGGCCGCGAAGAACCCGCTCTTAACGTTCACGGGTCTCAACACGTACAAGACGAAACTCGGTGGCGAATGGTGGTACATCGCAACCCAGGACCTCCACCCCGACACAGCCGGAGCCGTCTGGCAGATTGTCTTCGCCTTTCCCCGCTCGGACTTCTTCGTAGGGATCGACAGGAGCATCACAAAGAGCGTCATCCTGATCGCTTGTTTGTCGATCGCCGGTCTACTAGGGATACTGGCGTTCTCCTACCTCATCACATTGCCACTGACGACACTGGGAGTTCGAATGGGCGAGGTGACGAAGATGAAGTTTTCTTCCCTGGAAGGCAAAGTCTTGTCGAACCGGAATTACATCGGAGAGATCGCAAGTCTGGAGAATACGTTCCAGACCATGGTCCAAGCCTTGTAAGAGAGCATTTCCCCTGGTCCCTGGTCCTGGATGTTTGCGGTCTCGCTCGCGGGCTCCTCACTGACGCCTTTTCTTGGGCAGCGCCGGCGGAATCAAGAAAAATGCATCGATGCTTCGTCCTCCAGAATCCTACAGCGAACACAGCTACGGTCACGGCAAGAGTACCACGAAGACTGGCATCAGTGCCGTCACCTCTGCAAACAGTGCCGTCGGCTCCACGAACAAGGCCCTGATGGATGACTCGAAGCAATCTAATTGAGGGGAACATTACTGGGAGTCACCATGTGCCTGATTGTCACCATGTAGCTGAAATAAATCATATAGACGTCATGCCTTTGCTTTGCCGAGTTCCGTTTGATCTGCGCGTACGTGAGATTCCATGCAAAAGACCCAGCACACGAGTCTAATACCTATAACGCTTGTCGCCCGGTCGCCTCCGCATGTGGAGCGCGACGTTCGCATGCAACATCAGGAAAGGACAGGAAAAGACGGTGAAAGCACCTCCTTGGAACGTACAACGACAACTATCGTCTTGCACCGTCGGACCCGCTCCTCGCGCTGTCAGTCTCGCAATGCCAGTGGCCTTTTTATAATAGGCAATGACAACGTCGCATATCCGTCCAAGAATACAGCGTATTGATGTCTGCTTCCGTGCATGATTTCGTCCATCGAGTCTTCCATCTATCAATGTGAGATCTCATGCAGGAGAGCTCCGATGCTCAGGGCATTTCTCAGAAGCTAGGGTTTACCCTCATGACACCGAGACCCGAATCCCCTGCACGGGGATAGGATCCTACTATTCATCCTTCAGGAAACTCGGAGCTTGCATATACGATGTCGGCATCCGGGCGGATACCACGACGCTAACACTATCAAGATGGGTCGATGCAACACGGGTGTCGACGGCCACTAGCTAGCCGTTCAGATTCATGCAGCAAGCCCAGTTCTTCAGAAGATCCTCCCCATCCGACCCGGGTTTTTTGAACCGCATCTTTGAACCGCATCCTTGAACCGCATCTTTGAAATCACGCTGGGTGTGCCCGCTGTGATTTCGAAGATGCGAGGATCACCTTCTCTGGCTCGAGTACGGTGGCCTGCGCGTACATACGATCATCCGGCTCTCTCAGAGCTGCGCGCAGCCACAAATCGGTCGATGAGAGCTTCGGGTTGGGTTCTCATAAAGGTCTCGAGACAGTGGGAGTGGTTTTCATCGACGATATCATACTTTTGTTTCGCTCTCAAACCTTCACCTTGTTGGCTATAGGTCATCCTCCCCGCTAGCGACTTCTCTCCTCGCTGGCTGTCCGCCTTGCCCTGGCGTAGGGTTAGGGCCTCCCTGGGTCCCTGGGTGTTTTCTTCCCGTCCGTTCCCCTTCCCTGAATACAGCCAAGCTTCACTTCCCTCATCATAGTCCCATGTCGGTGTCCTGGCGGCCCAGCCATGCTCACAGGTTATGAGCCCTGATACGTGACCCTGCATCAGCAATGTCCTTAGGGTTAGGAGTTTGGTTGGACCATGCTCAGTTGCTGACTCCTTGCTCTTTGTTTATTCAGCTCAGAATCGAGCTGATGAGGTCGAGCACGGGCTTCAGAGGATTGATCCAACTTCTGGGACAGAGCTGCCATCTGACACGGCCGTTTGCGACACCGATGCTCTTACCCTGCAACTCGCGTCGGCAGCAAGCGGCAGCCTCCTGTCGGGCGGCAGCGAGCATGTCCAGTTCACCCCGACTGCACTGGACGACAGACAGCCGGGCACGTCGGACGAAAGGGACGAACGAGGCGAAGCAGCCGAACCTTACAGCCAGTCCCTCACTTCTGCTGCCAGCGGTGATAGATTCGCACCCAGACACAACGGAGATGAGGCCATTTTCGCTTCGCCAGCTATGCAGGGACATATCCGATTGCAGCGCACGTTTGAGAAGAACGAAGACGAAGCCCTTCCCTTGACCCCGCCCCACCCTCCTGCTGCAACTGGTAGCAACCTCGCCTCGACAAGCTGCAGAGGTGATATCTATCTGACACCGCCAACACTGCAGGGATTTCCCCAAGAGGGCCGTATGGCAGACAGAGGTTCCGGGAGAGATCTTCGCATTACCCCACCACAAACTCCAGTGAAAGGACAATACAGGGCTTTGCCGACGGACGGCAGGGACGTTGCCGAACTCTTCCCATCAGAACCAGCCCGTGGTCGAATGCAGCGTACGCTCGACTCGTACACTTCCGACAATGACGCTGGCCTCTGCGAGTGCAGATCCCGAGGATCCCTCTCACCCTCGTTCGAGACGGAGCTCGCGTCTGACGAAGACGATCCTGAAGCTGATTGGCCCAGCCCACTATACACTCCTGCGACGTCAATAGACACTGAACATACGAGCTTTTTTTCATCGACGACACAGAGCAGGGACCGCCTCCTCATGCCTGATGTTGATCAGAGCGATCTGGCTCGCGGAATCAAAAGTGTCGTACGTTTCAAATGGTGACTCCTTCCCGTGTACATTCTTTCTCCTTTGGCGGGGATGCATCTGATGCGGCTCCCTTCAGTTATACCCTGCAGAACTATGATATGACGCCCTTAAATCACAACGAGTTTCATGGGCTACGTACGTTCTTCAGCGTGCCATACGAACCACGTCGCGGCAACAACAGACCCAGGAACGAGCAGACGATTGCAAAGTCGCGGGAAAGGATCTGTGGCTTCCTTGGGTGGTTGAAGCAATCCGGTCGCTTTGCCAAGCCATCGTTCGTCAATTTTGAAGATGTCCATCTATTCCTGGTACGCAATTCCTTCTTCCGGCTTTCCTGTGACTATCCAGGGAGCCGATACGCTGACCCGAATTTCACTTGTAGGACAAGTACGTTGAGGGTTATCTCCGTGCCATTCGTGGACTGAGTCACGGGTCGATCGGCAACCACGTAACGGCTGCTATTGACGTGCTGAAGTACCGGACTGCCCAGTCCTCTGGAACGGGGCGCCTCAACCCGAAAGCGAACTTGAAGATCGCGCGACTTATGCGTACACGGAATCAAGAGCAAACTCTTGCCGAGAGGGAGCGGAACGAGACGAGGCAGGATAGTGCCTCTTCTGGAATCGTATGGGAGCAGGTACGTGGAAAGATTGATCAGATGTAGCTTGTGCTTGTCTTTCACGTCCCCATTCCCACAAAGGTCCTGGAAGCAGTTCGCCGCCAACGCCTCGTCATGAGCAAGCTTTGGGAGCTGTCCAACGAGGGAAGGGAACCAAGTTATAAGCTCGCGGTCGAGGTCCAGCACTACGTGGCAGTCGCTTTCTACACGTGCATGCCCCCCGGGCGATCGAAGGAAGTCCGATTGCTTCTCGGGCGCATCCTGAGCGAGAACGAAAGCCAGGAATCGCTCCAAAACCACATCACCGTGCTTCAAGGGCGGCACGTCGCTGTC
>JADGJA010000706.1:1775-12102 GCA_027596035.1 Thoreauomyces humboldtii | reverse complement strand
GTTGTAGAACCCCGCGCCTACGCCCAGGGAAGACATGGGCGGCGCCCTGTCTAGAATGGTGGCTTGGGTGGGTGGCCACAGGGAATGTCGGAAGCATCGGCAGCGCAAACGTGATGCAGAAGTTTGGACAGCTACTCGACTAGGCGCAAAAACAGCTTTCAATACACAACTTTGTATGCACAAACCGCTACTTTTCGCTCACTTTGAAGACGTAACAAATGGAGAGTGGGGCCCAACCTTACCCCTGGACGCGTAGTTTAGTGGCAGAGCGTGGGACTGCTTGCGGCGCCCCCAGGCGCCGCCACCGCCCAAATTGTTTTGCTGTCGAAACCATGTTCCTCCGTTCGAGGTCATGAGTTCAATCCTCATCGCGTCCTTGGATTGAAGAGGATGTGGTGTGTCTGGTTCAAGTACGATGGACTCTCACGAGTAATGGTGGGGCATGCGCGTGCCGTGCTGTTCAGTTTTTTCTTTTGCGTCAGAAGCTCGCTGAAAATGTATTGGGATAAGCAAGCACCTTTTGGCTTGTCGGCAGAGACGTGGCAGTCGGGTGCCCTGCCGGTGCCTCGTTGTCCGAACTGGGACGGTAAGCATCGGGCAATCCAACTTCTTGGTGAGTGTGATGCAATGCTTCGATCGTCTGGCACATGACTGAAATCCTACCTTCAGCATCCTAGTCGGAAGTTGGCTGACTGGCCCTTCGTGGTCAGGATGGGCACCCGATGCGCTTGAATGTCATGCTAAGTACAAGACCAGCCTCGGTCTGTGGTCAGAACCGCTTTCGACGAGCTACTCTGTACCGACGAATGTCGGTGGACCGCGATCCAAAATGTCCAGAAGGTTCCTTACCCGTTCTAAGCCTGATAATCTCCTCCTCGGGTAACTCCGAGGTAAAGGAGAGGGGCAGCAGGCAGGAAGACGGCGATGTCTATGTCTGGGGATGTTTATCCTCTCGTTCATGGTACTGTCGCTGCTAGATCTCGGCAGGCCCGCGTCGACAGACTTCCTGTCGGCTACCCGACAGGAGGAAGGGCAAACGTCACTCAAGGCAGGGCACCTCCAATCGGGATCAGACGGGTGAAGGTGCTTTGTGTAAGGAGAGCGCCCCTGACGACAGAGGTAGGAGACATGAAAGAAACCTGGATCCACCCGAAGCAAAATGGTGAGAACACGGCGCTTGTGTGTCAGGCCATTGATGCGCGGATATCTGGAGGAGCGGGGTCGGCGACGAAAAGGCGTCCTTCTCGGATCTGTACCGCAAGCGATCAAGTTGGACGTTCTTTCCCATGATTCCCCTGTGCGTCCAGTTCTCATGATGGTACTCCCTCCTTCATGCCTGCCATCTGTTCCGTTCGGGTATGGGTGGTTCCAACTTCCGCGTCGTGGCCCTGGGCATCGAGCTCTGTACAGGACAAGCATAATCAAATCAGTTCTCGTTTGCATGCAGAAGAGATAGTTTGTGGCAGGGGTCTATCTCCAGGTAGTTCTCTGCTTCATACCCGCCATTTCTTCCGTTCGGGGAAGGGTGGTTGAAATTTCCGCGTCGTGGGACTGGATAGCAGAAGCAGAATCAGATCAGTTCTCGTTCCCGCAGATTATAGTTTGCATGCAAATTCGGCAGGGGTCCCTCGGACGACCACGGTGCCGCTAGCACTTCAACCGGAGTTTCACGACTCAACCCGAGATTTCGATGCTTCCCCACGCTAGGCGGGCGCATTTGCGGCGGCCGTTGACTATCTCAGAACAACGACAACGAAGGTGGGAAGAATGTGCACCATAGCACCTACGGTACATCATGTTGCGGACTCTCGACGGCCAGCGTGATGAAAAAAAAAGTCAAATGTAATTTGTCTTCAGTTGCGTGAATCTACGACGGGGTACGCCCCATTGAATGGGGTTCTAGACGATATCTGACAGGGAAAAGAAGCCGGAAGATGATAACTACAGTAAAGGGGGAAAAGAAGGGATGCGAAGAACAAAAAAAGGAAGAAAGGAAAAGAATGAAACTACCGGGGGTTTGGCTATGGTCCCCGTTTGTGTCCTCGCACTGAAGGGTAGGACTATGTACATCAGGGCAGACCGGAAGCGCGCGGAATCACGCGAAACGGGGGATGGAGATGGAGGCGAAAGCGAAAAGAGCGCGGGGATTATCGAAGAGAGTCGCCAGCGACGTCCTCTTGTTGGTATTCGTTCTTTGGCCCGCGGAATCCAAAGCCGACCATCATATCGCTGAGGCCGGCGGTGGTTGGAGTGGTGACCGGGTGAGGAGAACCCGGATGCGCAGGGTAGCGAGGACCGTGAGGACCATTGTCATCAATCCAGGAAGGAAGCGAGGGATAATGGTGAGGGTAAGGCCGCTGCTTGGGAGACGTAGAGAGGTGGTGAGGTGCGTGGTGCGGTCCATGCAAAGACTGGATAGGTGCCATGCGCGATCCGACGATTGGCGACCCTCCGATCGGCGAGGGATGCGTGGTGCCGGGTGGGGTTACCGGGGAGATGGAGGCGCGGGTGCGGGGACCCATAGCTGCACCACGATCCATATCGTCGAACTCGAGCGAGTTGTAAGAAGACGCCGTCAGCGTGGTATTATTGGTAGTGTAGGAGCAGTCCGAGTTGGCAAGAGAGTCCGCGCGAGCACGATGCCAAGCCGGGTGAATTCCGCTGTTCCAGCTCTCCGTGCTCCCAGGGGGCGGGCGCCCTGGACCACCGCTTGAGTTGTAGTGTGAGGCGGAGTGCGCTGCCGAGTGGAAACTGCTCGAGTTGACGGGAGCGGACATGGCCACGCTGGTCGCGTGACTACCGCTATGCGAGTAGTGACCCGACATGGGCATAGGAAGCGCAGGAGAGTTGGGTGACATCATGGCGCTTCCGGGGGTCACAGGCGAGTACATTGGCGACGACATGTAAGGCGACATAGGCGACGCATAGTAGTCTGACCGCCGGCCATACGTATCCATAGGGAAAACTCGAAGTGCATCCAGGTTTCCGTCGGCGTAGTGACCCGGGCTGCGACCACGAACCACGAGCGGGGCAGATTCGATGAAGGCGACCTTGTACTGTTGACCGTTGTCAATCTGCGCGTAGAGGTCAAGGTTGAGGACATAGTACTGCTGTGCAGCCCTTCGCTTTCCGTTGTTGGCGGTGGCAGTCTTGAATTGCAAGCGCTCGAACGTGGCGACAAGGTTGTTGGTACCGATACCGTTGTACTGGTGCGGGTTGCCACCGGCGCGCACCGGCCTTGGTTGGGGGACAAGCTGGGGTCCCTTGTCGCGCTTCGGGGTATGTTGGATGAGGTCGATTGTCTTTTCGCCGTTCCCTACGCGAGCCGAGATTCCCAGCGCGAAACCGGTGACGGTGTACAGATTGTTGTCCATCTCCATCAGACAAGGTAGCTCGACTTCCTGGCCATGAGCATCGCACGCAGAGAAGGAGGCCGACACCTGGAAGTAATTTCGACGATAACACGTCCAATCACTATCTGCAAGGAAGAATCCGCGATCCACCTTTGGGTTGATTCGGAGCGAGTATCTAAGACAGGACGAGGATGAGCGGATCGTATAAGATGTGTGACGACATCAGAGAGAAACCCACAGTCGTGCGCGATCAATGCTGTACAGATTGTACACCTGCTTGGTAGGCTTGAAAAAAGGACCCACGTTGACCGCGTATGGATCCATAGAGTCGGTGCGTCGTCGCCGCGTTGGTGACTCCATGGGCGGCAGGGAATAGTAGCTTGGCGACGTGGGTTCGTATGACGGTTGCTTTGCAAGAGAAGTGTCGATGGACAGTTTCCTCCCGCCTTCGTATCCACCTGGAACAGACGGTTCGAGATAGCCATCGTGCGAACTTTCGTGGGTGGACTGCGGTGGAGCAGTGTACTGGTGCGGGCTAGATAAGAGAGAAGTGCGTAAGAAGCCAGCCGACTTGAACGCCAAGAGAGAACACACGACGGAGAATGCAACATACAGCATGGGAGCCGGATCCACCTTCACATTCGAGGAGAAGTGGGGCGGCGCGTAGTGCGAAGACTCCTCGTAGCTTCTCTGCTGCTGCTGCTGTTGTTGCTGCTGCTGGTAGTGGCCAGGCAGGTGCTGGTCGGATCTGGGACTGCTATGCAGAGCCGCCTGGTCGACAGTAGCAGCAGCCATGCTTGGGGATAGCTAGCGCTAAGCTGGTGGTGGTAGTGGTGGTGAAAAAGGATGACTGAGAAGGTCTGCCGTACGGAGAACGAGACAAAGGTACTGTGGAGCGAGTCGCACCACGGGTCGATAGGCGGTACACAGGGTGGTGCAACACAGACGGCGACGAGAAGGATGTGACGGGGGTCAGAGTACTGTAAAGGTACTTGACGTTCGCGTGCAGTGGCTGCTGGCTGGGAGACGGGAAGGTAAAGGGACAAAGAATGGGATAATCAGTCAAGATGATATGGTACACGAAGGACACAAAGGGGTTTTCCGATTGTGGGTGATGGGTGACAGTGGTGACGATGATAAATCATATGCTGAGAAGAGGCGGGGGTGGACCACAACCGCAAACACGCCACGGCTATCCGCTGCGAGGGTCCGCCGGACGTTCCCCCTCTTCGCGTAACGTGTATCTTTGGGTTTTCCAGTTTCCTCCTTCTCAGCCTTGCTCCGGTCGTTGGGGTGTGTGTGGGATGTGTGTGTGCGGGATGTGTGCGTGTGCGTGTGCGTTTTCCGGTGGGTGGTCGCGGTCGCACAAATGCAATGCGTTTCCCGCCCGCGAGCAAGCTTGGTTGCGAGCAAAAGGCTTTCGACAACAACGCCCAACCAGAGCCGCCAAGCCTTCCGCTGGCAGTCGTTTTGTGCGCCCATCGAGGCTCAGATGGGAGGCAACTTCTCTCCTCGATCCCCATGTTCTTCGTCTCCTGTTCCCTCGGGTGCGGGGTGGGAGCCGTTTGCACTTACCGGAAAGGGTGAATGCCTTCGAGGTGCCTAAAACTGACGGTGAGGGATGTCGGTGATGGATGTCGGTGGAGCGCTGGAGTTTGGAGAAGCGAGCGCGATGGTGCACACGGACGTGGCGAAAGCGAGAGGCGGAGGACGAATGTAGGTGGGCAGGATGCTTTGTATCTGAGGTCGGACAGACGGAGGGCTTGGTGAGGTTGCAGGGTGGGACGAGACGCAACTGGTCGGTCGGTCGGTCGGTCGGTTGGTTGGTTGGCAGTAGCGAGCCGGGGGGCGAGCCGGATTCGTGAAGCTGGTTTTAGAATGCCACGGACGCACAGATGGGACAAGAGGAGACGTGTGCTCTCGCCCCTACTATACGACTGTAAACTGATACGACCGATCCAGGGCCAGCCAGCCAGTGTGACCGGGTTTCCCTTGCCAGGTGTCTTTTCCGTCTGGGAGATGAACGACAACCTTTTTTTCGCCCAGGATGCATGTGGAATGATCGCCTCCTACAGTATACAAAGAGAGTATCATACCCCCTCTCCCGGTAGTTCCGAGGTGAAGCGCGAGCGGGTTCGGTTACGCCAGCGCAAAAAGCATTTAGGGGGGGAACCTCCTTTCGGGGGGCAAGTTTGGAAGCACACACATCAATTGCGATCAGCAAAGAGATTTCCCTCTCTTTCCTTTCGTTCCAAAAGGAAGGCTGCCTCCTTGCCTCCCCCCTTCCCATCAAACGAGCATGGGGGGAACTCCGAAACGCCGTCCTTGACGGAAAAGCCCTAGCGGTCCGAATGAGCTACAACAGTGATTCGAGGGGTGCGTTGGTTGGCCCCTTGTGTTTCCATGATCCAAAACACCAGGAAACATTTCCCGCCGGGGAAAAAAAATGAGCCATGCTCGGAGCCTCGGACGAACCTTTGACCGTCCAGATCAGGACGAGCGTGGACGAACCCCCAAAAACAGAGCCGCCAGAAAGGGATCAGCGACGGAGAGCAGCGGGGCCAACAAAATCTTGGCATCGACCTTTGCGAGGAAAGAAAAGGGCCCTCTGCATCTGTGCAGTCGACCGTGTAGAAAGTGAACGGACTCGTACAAGAAGTTGTGGTTTTTCTGCGGGCACGATTTCAAGGTGTTGGCGGGGCGGAATAGCTGTCGAGTCTCATCACGAGGTGGGCCGCGAGAGAACGAATGGCTGGTGCTTGCGCGACTGCGGGGTTTTCACGGTCGTCTCTTTGCCCGCATCTCACCCCGGATACGAAGGTGATGACGCGCGACGATGCCCCCCACGCCCCACCGGCGCGGAATTAAAAAAGAGAAACGGCCAAAAAAGCACCCAAAAGAAATGGCACCTGTCGAGAACGGCGCAGTCTGGACAGCTTTTTGAACCCTAGCCGCGATTCTGTATATGTTGCAGATATAAAAGAACGCGTCGGGAGGGTCAGACGGGGTCTGGCCCTATAAATCACAGAGCTGTCCAGACGCGACCCTAATATCTTCCAGCTCGAAAATTCGGACAAGTCCCACTTTCACACACAGAGATAACGTCGTTGCGATGGAGCAGAGATAACAATGAACATCAAAGTACACTGTCAGGGCGATTACAGGGTGCTGATTTACTAGAGAAAGCATTTGCAGGTAGTTTCATCGACTCCCGGGCACGCCATCGTTGCCGTTACGCTGCTCTAACCTCGACTTTTTTTGGTTGCTCACAGAAGATGAACGAGGGCTTGGAAACCTAAACGGACGCTACCAGCACGATTGCAGGGTGTTTCTTGCTTAGGGAGGAACTTCTGAGGTACTTTGAGTCACTATTGGCCACCCCCGTTGTCGCTGTACCCATGCTAAAATTCGCAAAAACGCGGTTGCCTACAGAAGCTGAATGAGGACTCCGGGGGACTAACGGATGCTACCAGCATGATCGCACGGTATTAAATGATCACAGAGATCACTTGCAGGTAGTTTTATTGAGTCCCGGGCACCCCATTGTGGCTGTTAGGCTGATCTAAACTCGACTTTTTTTGGTTGCTCACAGAGATGAACGAGGGCTTGGAACGCTTAACAGACGCCACCAGCACGATCGCAGGGTGTTTCTTGCTTAAGGAGGAACTTCTGAGGTACTTTGAAGCATTATCGGCCACCTCCGCTGTCGCTGTACCCATGCTAAAATTCGCAAAAACGCGGTTGCCTACAGAAGATGAACGAGGGCTTGGAAGGGCGAACGGATGCTACGAGCCAACTGCAGGGTATTTTATGACCAGAGAGACCATTTGCAGGTAGTTTCATGGACGCCCGGGCACCCCATCGTCCCCGTTACGCTGGTCTAAACTCAACTTTTTTCGGTTGCTCACAGAAGATGAACGAGGGCTTGGAAAGGCGAACGGACGCTGCAACCACAATCGCAGGGTATTAAATGATTAGGATGGACGCTTCTAGGTAGTTTTGATTGGTGCCGGGCACCTCATTGCCGCCATCTTAATCGTGTTCCAACAACGAGATGTTTGCGGCAGTGAAAGAGTTCAGGGACTTCGGTTGCTTTCCACTGGCCTTCCGCCTTCTTTCCTCCATTCTGTGCAGTACCACCTCCACTGAAGGCGTGTCGGCGCATTCCAGCTGACGCTGAATGCAGTCTAGGATGACTCTCCGACGAAGGAAAAAGCGCCGGTGTGTTGGAGAAGCACACCATGTTGTTCCCACCCCTTCGAGCTCCCGCACCGGCGGTCCCCCATCCAATCCTTGTGTCCATTCCTCCCATAGTCTGGAGAATGATGTGACTGATTCCTTCATCTGATACGTTCGGACGGCTTCCGGAAGGGGCTCGGCAAGGACTTCGTTCGACTGGGCTGAGGGCAAGGACTGGGGAGATGCCGCCGAGGACTGTAGAGTTGCCAAGAGTGCAGAAGGCATGTCAGGTGAGGAAAACTCAGAGCGGAGGTGCCAAGATATTCCATCAAAGTTGTTCTGCATGAAGGTCCCAGTGCCGGCAAGAACGGAAAATAGCGCTTTGAAGTTTTCCACAGTAGAAGTGGTGCGCTGCTGTCCTTCGTCGACTGCGGTGTTGAGATGTTCCAATACCTGTGCGCCGTGACTTTCATGTGCTTCCTGCATGACATGGAGCCTGGCTGCAAGATCCGGAAGCGCATGAGCCAGGCGAGATTCCGTGGAGTCAGTTTCCGTCTCCATGACGGCCCTCAGGTCCGCCTCAAAAGATAAAAACAGCGGGGCTTGGAACACTCTGTGCTTCCAGAGTCTGTGGTTCGGATGATGTTTCTTCATGAGAATGGCATCCTGCAGGAATACCATGCGCAAATACTCCAAAAGCCTCAGGAAACCAAACGCCGCTATACTGTTCTCCTCTGTGGTTCCAGCTTCTAGAGCTTCTCGCCAGCTTTCAACCTGTGGGAACACAAGCCTGGCGAAGACACAGGTCAGAACCAGAGATTGTCACTGCCTTCAATAAAGATACGTACTTGCAAAGCGCAGCAGGCGGATCTCTTGATGCTCTCTTGACGTAGTAGCTTCCTGCCTCTCGTTCGTGGCCACTTAAAACACGCATGGGTTCGAGCGGGAGCTTGTGAAGATATGTGCTTTCAAGCGCCTGACTCTGATTCCAGCGACCCAGCCGTCTAATGCCGGCTTCGCTGGCGCCTCCAAGCTCAGCCATCACAGCTCCGGAATGTCTTCCCACATGTGTTTTGGCGGAGGAGTGGATCCCAATAGCCAAAAGAGCCGATTTGATTGTCGCAAGCTGAGTGGTGTAATTCATTTCCACCGTGCGGTCTTGACCGGCCACAAGAAGCTTGATGTCAAATCAGTTTCGACTTGCTGTTAGATCCGGAAAGGTCTCACCACTCATGTGGAACCGGTGGAAAAGGTAAAGTGCAAGCGCTCCATGGGGACAGATTTCCACTTCGGTGGCTCTCAGCATTGCGGCAATCTCCTGATTTCCGAGGGAGTTGGTTTTGCCTTTTTTGATGGTAATAGCTAAGGCATGACACGCTTTAAACCTTTCTTGCTCAATGAGAACTGTGTACATGTCCGAGAGTTCCATCGACCGTGTGGATTCGCCTCGCATGAGTCCATAATGCGAGAACAAAAAGCAGAGAAGATCTCGAGCACTCTCCTTGCGTCCTTTGTTCCAGTAATGCTGTGACATGGCTAGCAAGTCCTTCGTTTGAGAATACCCATCCATCAATGTTCGTTTGCCTTTGTCCACATAGTTTGCCCGACTGATTGCAAGATTCTTTTTCGAGTACGTTTTGACCCACAGCTTGCAGGTCTTGCCGTTTGGGTTCGGATGGGTATTGATACCAAGCTTGGATTGTTCGGCCCAAAGGAAAACAATAGCGGAGACATACTGATCGACGGTTTGCCTTCCAATCTTGTCACAAGGCCCTGTGTCCCCTTTCTTCTTCGCTTTGCGGTGGTCTCTTTCATCAACTTCCGTAGTCAGAAAATGAACAAGCTTGCTCTCTGTCACAGTTTGAGCAATGCGGGGATCATATGCAAAGTGCTTATCGCACCAGGCTTGGAACTCTTTGATTTTTGGGCGATATGCAGCAAGGGTGCTTGCGGGCCGGAAATCAGCAGCCTCCGTGTGTGTTGTTCGCATGGAGCGTTCCATTTCTAGTTGCATCCTGCTCGCAGCCGCATGGGGAGACTGGAAGGAACCTCCACTAGCTTGATTTGGAGTCGACATGGCTCTACTGTGACCCATGCGTAGTGTAAAAAAAGTCGCAGTTTAGTCCACCTTTGAACAGCGATGACAGAGGCAGCGGTCATCCAAAGTACTTCAAATAGGCGCTCTCGTCCTTGACAAACCCCTGCAAAGTATTCTCAAAACACTTCCGCCGTCCCCGAAGCTCTACTGTGACTCTGCGAGCAGTTCAAAATTTCGCACTTTAGCCCATCTGTCCACGGCGATGACGGGCGCTCTTTTCATTCAAAGTACCTCAAATAAGCGCTACCGTCCAAGAGAATCCCTCGATAAACGTCCTCGTAGCACTCGCGCCGTCCTCGAAGCTCTACTGTGACCCTGCGAGCTGCTCAAAAGTTCGCACTTTAGCCCATCTGTCCACGGCGATGACGGGCGCTCTGTTCATCCAAAGTACCTCTAATAAGCGCTGTCCTCCAAGAGAAACCCTCGATAAACGTCCTCGTAGCACTCGCGCTGTCCCCGAAGCTCTACTGTGACCCTGCGAGCAGTTCAAAATTTCGCACTTTAGCTCATCTGTCAACGGCGATGACGGGCGCTCTGTTCATCCAAAGTACCTCTAATAAGCGCTCTCCGCCAAGAGAAACGCTCGATAAACGTCCTCGTAGCACTCGCGCTGTCCCCGAAGCTCTACTGTGACCCTGCGAGCAGTTCAAAATTTCGCACTTTAGCTCATCTGTCAACGGCGATGACGGGCGCTCTG
>JADGJA010000705.1:0-12113 GCA_027596035.1 Thoreauomyces humboldtii | reverse complement strand
CTATCGAATAAATAATACATGGACTCCGACACCATGAGTCATCGTAAGAAGGAACTCGTCCACCCTCTTCCCCTTGGTTCAAAAGCGACCATCTGGAGAAGGTTGATGCTGAAGGAGCCGACCCACGACCCCCAGTTTCGAGGATGACCGACGCTCCCATCCCGCATGCAAAGGATCAACCCGCAACTGCTGCAAGAAAACGGAAGGTGACTCGACGACCGCCAAGTTGCCGTTTCTTCGCTGCTTCCACAGGTTGTCGATCAGGGGTGGACTGTCCTTTTGCTCACACTGGCCCAGCACCACAGCCGCAAATGTCAAAGATCATCAAAGGCCTTGAAGGTCAGCTTGTGGACGTCACGAACGCCAAGCCTTTCGTGCCCGAGACCGCAGAGTTACATGTACAGGCGGCAAATGTCCCCGACTCGACCGCCGGGAAAACTCGACCGCAGCAGCGACGGCGTGGCAAGGAAAAAGAGCAGACTGCGGTGTCCCAGTCAACGGTTGGACGCGAGGCAAAGGCGCCCAAGGCAAAATCTCGAGGCCGCCCCGCTAGGACGCAGGCGTCAAGACCAAATCCTCCAGACGTTGATGCCGGCCTTGCCACTCCGTTGCCTTTACCAGCCCCTGATCCGTCTCCAGCACCGCAGAAAAGTACACAGTCGCGTCCCGTACGCCTGCCCGTGGCGCGGCCGCAACCCCGAGGGCTAGAAGCGCGTCTCGAGATCACCACTGATCCAGCCGATCGTGCCAAATTACTTTGCGAGGCAGACCTGGCAACCATAGAGCGCCGTTTCAGCGCCTCGGGTTACAGTCTGGTCTTGACGAATGCGGTCCAAACAGTCGTCCGGGCAAATCTTGTGCCAACAGATCCCGACTTTCCTTTTGAATTGGAGGGGTTGGAGTTGGAAATCGCTCTGCCGACTAGCTATCCCATGATCCCATGCACTATTCGTGTACTCAATGAAAGCATTCCCGCTTCTCTTCGACGCAACGTTGAAAAGGCATGGACAAAGAAAGCAACGGCTTCCAAACTTCTGATTCTGCCTATGATCAATTGGCTAGATTCCCAACTGGAAGCTCTTCTGATCGAAAGTGCTGAACCCCCTGCAAAGATAACGTTCATAAATAACGAGCGCCACCAGAGGGGAGTCTCGGTTCCGGAAAGGGAGCTGAGCATGGGAGTCGTACCCTCGGGACCTGAATCAGATTCCGCAACCAGTTCTGAAGAGGATTTCTCGGAAGGGAACGATGAGGAGGAAGACTCGGATCCTGGAGAAGTCGTGAATCAGACGTCCACTTCACTCTCTCAACAACATAAGGGTATACATATCCGCCTTCCCAACGCAGGTCTCGAAAACATAGCACTCCTCCAATGCATGTCTCTCAACATCGTCGTCCGATGTACGAAATGCAAGCAATCAAATGATGTTAAAAACCTCGTCCCAAGCGACTCACCTGCTCCTAGATGGGTCACTTGCCTGCAGTGTGGAATGGCTCTTGGAATCAGGTTCCGATCCTCTCCCCTTCATTCGACCAGTCTTTCCATCGGATATCTCGACTTGGAACAGTGTAGTGCACAGGATCTGCTGCCGAGCAATTACGTTGCAACGTGTGATCAATGCTTCAAAGTCCAGTCGTCTGCCCATGCTTTCAAGTCCGTCATCCGCGGGTACCCTATCACTATGACCTGCATCGCCGGGTGTCACGCCAAAATGACTTTGCGACTCGAAGACGCAAGGTTCGTCAACCTTGCGCCGACTGGTCTGCACAACAGCGGGCTCACCTTGAAGAAGAGGAAAAAACCAAGAGATGACTTTACGTTAGTAGTTGGCACGCCGCTTCCAAAGAATGGTAGGCTATTGTCGATCAATAGCAGTATACATCCCAGACTGACCTCGTCTTTTTCAGGCATATGCCGTCATTACAAACATTCCTATCGTTACTTCCGATTTCCTTGCTGTGGCAAACTTTATCCTTGCGACGTTTGCCATCAGGATGAGGTGGCCGGTGGGCATGAGATGACATGGGCGAACCGCGTCGTTTGTGGGTTCTGCTCGCGGGAGGCGAATTTTCAATCCACCGTCACGACTTGTGCATGCGGCAAGGACCTCGTCCGCGTCAAACATAAAGGCGGGTTCTGGGAGGGCGGCAAGGGCACGAGGAATAGGAACAAGATGTCGAGAAACGATCCTCGCAAGTTCGCGGGACTCAGCAAAACCGCGTCGCAAAAGCAGAGCAGAGTTGGAAAGAAACATGATGGGTGATCCTCTCCGTTACCGTGCCTGTTACATTTACTTCAATGATGCTAGCGATGTTTTCTGATTACGCTTCCCTGCACTAGCTCAATCCTAAAGATTTTTATTTTATAGTAGATACAAAAATGCTACCCCAATCTCCCTGGATTGATGTCCTCCACACTGCTCTTGGGAGTACTATTGGTAGTTGGCGGAGCCGCGGGTTTTGTAGTTGGCAGGTAGCATGCCCGAAACGTCCGAGTCGAGTCTATTTTAACGAGTGCGAGATCCATCAAGAACATCAAATTCATTGACACCTAAAAAAAGTCGCTTGAGCTTTGATGAGCAGTACCAAGGCAGCTCATCCATCACAAAGTGCTCCGACCTGAATGGAATAGATGATACTGCTTGCATCCTGACCATAATTAAAGCTGCTCGCTATCGACTGATTCATGATCAATCTAACGGCCGGTATGAAGTCGACGGCGACTACTCGCAAAAGCCCCGTCCGCAGGACTTGGGTAGCGAACCGGTTGACGTTGGATGTGACTTCGGTGTTTCGGATGTGTGTGAGCGTCAGCTTTGTGAGAAAAGCTGCCGAGAAGAGCTCGAGAGCGGACAGCGTGCCAAGATACAGCGGGTCGACTTTGCGCACGACGCTTCCTTCCGCTTGGGTCCCCGATGGATCGTATGTTCGGAGGCACATGTCCACGCTGCGCCAGAGAATGAGCACCCCAAAGATGAACCGAAAGACTCGGTGGTAGAATTGCTCGCGGCCGGCGACATCGAGAACTTCAATGAGCTTGTTGGTGTATAGGCATAAACCGACTGTGGGAGTGACGAAGGAATGAGTAAATTTACTGTACCTGCTTAAAAGCATTGTCCAAATAATGTACCTTCGCGAATGGTCCAACATAGAACTAGTTGCAGGGAAAATTCAGTTGTGTTGCTTTACCAGATCCTGGGTGCAGATCCTGGGTGCTTTCTACCTTCAACGAAATTCATGAATCGGAGCCACGGTAAGGCAGTGATGACAACTGCATGGATGGGGAAAGGAATTGTCAAGATAATCATTCATCGGAGCTCCAACGCAGTCGTCACTTACTACCCACGGGACCACCGGTGAAGATCAACAAACAATCTGCAACGAGGCTCGCGGTAGATGTGACAAAAAGGAGCCGTTCATGAAAGCCTTGCGCGTTTCGAACGAGAAGCAGCGTGGCAAATGCAACTGCGAAGAGGTTGATCATGCCATTCTGCTCCAGAATGACTCGTAAGGCGGCAACCATGATCGGAGTCTACGAACGGCGGATTCGATTTCGGATGTGTTTTCATTCGAAAGCTTTCACGGGAATAAGACAATAGAACCCAAGGGAAAAGAGACACCTATTCCTTTTAAATGCCAGCTGAGGCAATCCAGAGGCAGTTCCCCCACACTTCTTTCAATGACGATGATATGGGGGACCTTGTCCACCCATTTCGCCACTCTTTTTGCACCTTACTTCGAACAAGGGCCAGCATGGCGCTTGCTTTAGACAGCTCCTGTTCGCGCGCACTGACATTCCCGGGATCAACAGGGACTCAAGATCCAAAGATAGACGGAACGTTTTCCCGGGGTTCGTATCCTGCTCACGGTTCGAGTTCGCTGATTGTGCCTTACAATACCTCATGACCGTTGATTTCTTCAAATGACTTAGCGGGTTACGACAAAGCTGTCAGGAATCTGTGCCGCATCACCACAAACTATCCACGCCGCACGGCTCCAATGCTCTGCTCTGTTACGGCCTTCCCTTGGCCGTAGTTACGACTACACGACAGTGAGGACATGAGTGGCCAAGGAGTCAAAACGACAAGTGAAAGTCTTCTGGTGGATATTTCGTAACGCTCCTCTTGACGACCGCCCCATGTCCAGGCACCGACGCTCGAAGCTGCGCCCAGGCCGTGTATGGAACCTTTGGCTGTTGATGATGCTCGCGCATGGAACCTTTAGGCGGATGTTTTTGCAGTCGTTTTCTTTGCTGTTCGAGATATTGCAACGTGAGCGCTTCAGTGGCCTTCTGAACGGCAGGTCGGTCGACGAGGGAAGAAGCGGGAATCGGAGTGGCCATATGAGAGGGATTAGATGTCGCTGCTAGAGTTTAGATATCAGTTTTCCAGTTTTCCAGTTTTCTGTTGTCAAAAGTGTCGTTTTATGCGTACTGAGCTTTATTCGTAACATTCTTAGCTCGTTGTTCTTTTGCTCGAGAAGTGAGATACGAACGCTGTTGCCGGTTATCATATCCTTCAAGATGCGGTCGCCTCCTCCATCCTTTGGATCGAGGTCTGGTGGAAGTGCTTCAACATGGTGTCGGTCGAGAGGAATAGTTATATTGACTCTATCATACCTTCAATTCCGACGGGATGCCCCAAGCTGACATCCGGAAACCTCATGACTTCTCCAAGACAACGTTCCACCTCCCCTCTCCGCTCTCTTTCGACCCTCACGAGCCTTTCTAGCTCCAATGTCCCATCGACGAGCTTCTGCGTTCCTTTCTGAGACTCCGCCAGATCCTGTTTCGCTCGTTCCGTGACTTGGTCTCCGGTCTCCAGATCTCTGCGCGCGCGCTCTTGGACGCTTACGAGGGACTTGTGCGTCTCCTCGAGAGTGACTCGAAGCGCGCTGAGATGGGACTCCAGAGTCGTGAGATGTGCGGCGTGGGCCTGATCTGTCGCCGCCGAGTGCCGCTCTTGGACAGTTTGAAGAAGTTGCAGGAGACTGCGGGCCTTCAAGTGTGAGAGTTGAGTTGCTATGTGGGTCTTTGTGAGCTTATCGTGAGTTTCTTGCAGCGTGTCATCTACATCACGCAACATATCCGTGCAACGGGTAATCAGCATCGCCTGCGTAGGAAGAGGAAGCAAGCGGGGGGTTCTTACAGTCAGCTTCCATTTCCTTGACTTGATTGTCGAAGTTCTGACATCGACTCTCGAGAATTTGCTGTATGCTTATAGCTTCCGTCTTTACTCTTTCGGACCGTTCCACCCATGCGAGCATTTCCTCGCGATCTTTGGACAGACGTTTCTTCTCAGTCTCATGGTGCTGGCGAATGGTACAAATCTCGCCTTCGTGAACCTTCTTGAGATCGAGTAGGACTTCCTCGTGCCCATGGATCGTGTCTTTCAGCTAACCGAAACACTTGATCAACACCTGGTGCTCCGTCTTGCCAGCTGTCGCTTGTACGAAAGTTTCTCGTACCTTTGCTTCCAAGCTTTGAACCTTTTTCGAGCAACGCTCTAGTTTGATCTCAGCTGGGTGGGGGATATCGACCTGAGATGCCACGTCCTGACCCTTCTCCCCAACATCTGTTTGACATGCTCGCGCCTGCGTCTCTCGCACTTCCTCCGGGACCCAGGTCTGCGTGCCTCCATCTTTCCTTGAGATCTCAACTATTTTCGGTGCGTCTGTCTGCACAGCTCGGTGGGCGGTCTCGACGCGCTTGGCGACGCGACGATTGTAACTTCGGATGTCGGCAAGAAGGGAGGCAAGCGCCGGGGCGTCGACACGTGGAGTGGACTCGGTCGAAGACGAGGGGATGGCTTCGGTGGTCGCGACGAGATGGTTCAAGGCGAGGGTCGTGGCTGAGTCAACGATCGGATCTGGTGGATCCGTTCCGCGATCCACCGGTTGCCGTCTTCGGACCAGGGGTTCGTGAACGATTCGTCGGATGGTCACTTCGGACATCTGGAACCCTTGATCTACGCCTTTTGCGCCTGTAGTAGCGCTGGTGGTGTGTGCACTTGTCAGTTTGCCCCGTTGTCCAAGCACATCTTTCAGAATCACGTTTTCTTCCTCAAGGTTTTCAAACGTTTTCAGGAATCGTTGTACGATGGCGTCTTGATCCGACAGGACGTCAAAGTATCGCATTTGTGTCTTCGCCCAGGAGGTTATGGACTGGCAGAGTGGTAAGGGTGGTGCAGGTGCTGCTGCCAACAACTGTGCGTTTCGGGAGTGACCGTCGGCGTGGCTCGGCCCAAAGTACTGCGATGATAGCATGAAAGTAGTCAAGATCATGGAAGCACTAGCACGTTTTGTGGATACCTACATCATGCAGAAATGACGCAAGAGCCTCCTCATAGTCATGGAAGTATCGGACGAGGAGGTAATCAGCATCCCGTTGGTCCATTTGTCTGCCGAAATGCGCTATCCAAAGGTCAGTTTATGAAGGATACAAGGCGAGCACCGAGAAACTGCAGAATCTACCAACGCTTGCACCGAGCCGCTCAAAGACCGGTTGGATGTCCTTTCTGAGCAAAGCGGCATGGGGCCTTAGTTCCTGCATGAACTTGCTTGCGAAAAAAAGCAAGGTGAGATTGGGAAACACAGTCTTTTGCTCGCCTCTCGACCATCAGTTCTACGCACCTAGTCACTGGCAGCGATTGAGCCAACCGTATCGCCTTCATCTCTTCCTCGGTTTGATATGCAGTGGTCCACACGACTTTGGGTGAGCCAAAGCCAACAACATCCTGAGGACCAGCTTGTGGTTTTTTGCGGGGCGTTGTCGAGCGATGAGTGGTGGCAGCGAAAGACGGAGTGGAGGCCCATGCTGTGGCAGGTTTGCGCTCACGACGGACAGGAAGGGTTGTACTCGACGGTGGCTGTCCCTGAATGTTCGATGACAAGGTAGGATGACTGGCCGCTGATCGAGGGCGTGGCGCAAAGCTCATGGATGCTCGTCGACGCAAGGAGACACCTCCGAGGACAGCTGAGTTTATACAAAGTAGTAAGGACTCTGAGTTCGATGAGACCCGCTCGTAGCTGAGGCCACGTTGTTTTCGATAGCGGATTGTACGTGTTGGAAAAGCCACTTAGCCCGAGGTTTCGCCTTTTCTCTTCCGTTCCAGTCTCGCTCATACAGCACATGCAGTAGGCTCATAGCCGCCATCTCACATCATCCCTGTACCTTACGAATTTCTGGGCCCAGTTTAAGCCATCTTCCGACTCCCGATGGCAACGCTTCCGTTCGACAGGTCACGGCTGCTACCGTACCCGGTACCTCGAGTAACTCCCTCCTGGAAACTGAGCTGCTCGCTCGCTTTCATGAACAGCTCAAACCCTCGATGGTACATGATATCGCTGCCCCAAATTACCCATAAAGTTCACTTGCATTGGCTTCTCTGGTCTTTGGTACTCTTACCACTGGCGGTGAAGTCTCTTGCATACATGCGTCGTCTCTAGCACCGACTCCCTTGGCCTGCCGAGGTGACGTGCACAAACCCCAATCTAAAGATGAAAATGACATTGTGGGCATGTACTGGATACTCCGGGGTGAGCCGTCGTCGGTTGTCCAACTCTCCTTGCTGCCTTCCCTGTCTTCGAGACGTGGTGATCTGGTCCAGTTGCCCTTCTCTCTCTCTCTCTCTCTCTTTCGACGATCTAATGCAAGGCTCTGAGATTCGGGTACGGTATGTGGCTGAGGTGTCCCAGCAGCGTCGGGGCGAAGGCAGGCTGGCTGGTGGTGCAACCTTTCCAGCCGTCAAATCAAGAGGCAAGCCGCGGCGCCGCCTCTCTCTCTCTGACTCTCTCTGACTCTGGACTTCTCTCTGATCTTTCTGGCTGTTTCGAACCTCCCCCTTCTTCTTGAAACCCACCCCCACTTGCACCTTCTTTGTTTGAAGAAAGATCCCAGGATCCGGCTTGCCAATTCCAAACTGGCAGCAGAGATTCACTGCGAGAGGTTCCCACTCCATATAGGTTCCCACTCCTTGTTTCTTTTTGTGTTCTGTTGGGAACGCGGTCGAACCCCCCCTCGCACACACCTCGCAAATGACGGAACGCTATCGCCGCGAGCCTCGCAGCCTACGACTCCTCTTGCTCGGCATCCTGGTCGCCTTGGTGCCATCCGTCGTCTCGCTCTCTTCCCCTGTGAACTTTGTAGGATATGGTTGGGCTGGCCAACCTCAATTTCGAGCAACCGAAGCGCCGGACCTCACACTGTACGGGGACCTGCACACCCTTGCATACCCAGGGAACGGCAGATACCAGTTCGGCTCATACCTGGAAGATGAGAACAACTTGAGGATGTACTGGGCGCTTTCGGACGTGACAATGGGCATGGTAATGGCCACCGAGAGACACATCTGCCACGTCGTTTGGTCGAAACTGACGTCTTTTTTGCTGTTGCAGCCGTGGATGGGGATCGGCTTTGGAGCCACGATGCTTGGCGCAGACTTCATAGTCTCCCATCTATACCCCAACTTGACGGTTCAGATCCACGAACACACACCGCGGAATCAGTATGCACCGCCGTATGCCGTGTGGCATCCAGAGCCATGGGTCATGACGCCTCTCAATGGTGGATACGTCAACGGGACGTTCTTTGTGGAAGTACGGCGGCCGGTGATTCCACAGCCTTCCTGTTGCTACACGCACGCGACGCTGGCGTCGGGTCGGGACGGCTCCGAGCAAAACATGATCTGGGCGTACAACCTAGCGTCAATCAAGAATCATTGGCATGGATATTTCTCATACCACCACGCGAATCCAGGTGAGTATTTCAAAATCATGTGGCTGAAAGAACTGGAAGCTCACCCTATCTGGTCGCTTCACAAGGCTCGCAGACGGGGTTGCCCACGGAAGCCAATCAGACGCACGGTGCGATGGCCATCAACTACGCCGAAAACACTGTTCGTTTCATCTCGATTCCCAAACCCGTCCGACGAGTGGCTCATGGAAGCGGGATGTTTACAGCATGGCTTGTGCTGTTCCCGGGCGGAGCCTACTACTCACGATACATGCGCTTCACGCCCCGATGGATCTGGGTCCATGTGATCTTGCAAGTCACCGGCGTTTGCCTAGCCATTGCTTCGCTAGTAACTATCGTTGTCTCGATCGATCGCTTTCGAGTCCACGCGCACTCAGTTCTGGGAGTCACCATGCTATCACTGCTGACACTGCAGCTGCTGATGGGCCTTACCAACCGCTCCCTGCTTCGCACCGAGCTTCCCGCGACGAGGCGTCGCAGGACGGTGAAGCTGGTTCATAGAATCATTGGCTATTTCCTGCTCCTGGCATCGATCGCGCAGGCTGCGCTTGGGCTCTATATTCTGTATCCAATGGACGATGGCGGCGGAGTTCAGTTCTGGATCGTGTATTTCTTCATGGTCGGATTCTGGGTTCTCTTGTTTTCCTTGACGGAGTTTACGCGTCGGTATTTCTTCGTCATCAAGAAAACGGGAGTGCCTTCCATGGATGAGAGCGGCGATGCGAAGGCTGTTCTGACTGGGAAGTCGGTGGGCGTGCTGGAACTCACGAAGCGACAGGATAGACGGCGATACCCAGATCTCAAAGCTTACACGTGGAAATCCCTCGACGAAGCCGTCGTCCACGGCAAACTGCTCGTCGTAGCCGATGGACGCTACGTTTACGACGTTTCGAAGTGGATCTTCAGCCACCCTGGTGGCCAGCTGATCCTCCTGGCCGTCGCCGGTACGGATGTTAGCAGCGATTACTTTCACGAAGCCGGCTATGATGCGGAAGACTTCACACCGCCACCACTGTTTCCACCTCAGAATGGTCGCCGTCAACGCGCTTCACAGTTCCACGAACCAGAGCCCGTACCTTCATCGTCCCAGATATCTGTGGTTTCCGAAGGGACCATCAACTTAGCCTCGCTCGTCTTGACACAGGCCGACTGGTATCGAATTCACAAGGCGCGAAGAACCCACGTGCACAGTAAACTCGCGATCATGCGTCTTTCATCCCTCCTGGTCGGGGAAATCACGTCTCCCGAAAAATCCATCTCCGACGGCGATACTGCTTGTCATCTGACCGACCGTCAGTTCGATCGATATGAATATCGTCGATATGGCCTGACCCAAAGAGAGCTTTTGACCAGAGTAACCGATGGTGTTTCAGTGCCGATCTGGCGTCTTCGCTTCTGCCTTCTCTACCCATACGAGACTCGGGAAGGCCAGCAGGAGGAGTTCCAGCCGGGCCAGAGTGTCGAGATCCAAGTCAGGGTGCATGGCGTCCCCTCTTCCCGATACTACACCCCAGTCTCGGGCAACCTTACGGCTTTCGACATTTGGGTCAAGCAGCACCCGGAAGGAGTTTCTTCTTTCCTATGTACTGAGCGCCCCGGTGACCGTCAATTCAAGATCCGGGGATCTTTTGGAGAATCTCTCGTCTCGCCTCTTTTGACGATGATCCCTACGTCTGGCGGCGGTCATGCACCTGCTATTCGAGGCTCTATCGTGTTCGTAGCCGGAGGCACCGGAATCACTCCGTTTTTGCAGCTCCTTCAGCACCTATTCCTTCCCACGGGTGTTCCCTTGCGGGCAGCAAGCAACTACGAGCCTCTCATGCCCGACGAACTGAAGATTACGAAGGGCGATAGCCTCGTTGTGCGGCACCACTACCTGGATGGCTGGGCCTTAGGTTTCAACGCCAAGACGGACGAGGAAGGCGTGTTTCCGTTGCCAAAAACATATCCCCGCTTCGGAACCCGATTCAAGCTCGTGCTCGTGAATTGCATCAACACTCCCGGCGAGATGGTCGGATCCGAGATGATGGACGCGGTATTGCTGGCCTACCCGCACCAGTTCGAAGTCCACCACGTTGTGAAATCTGGCGTGGAGGACGGACGAGGGAACTTCAGCGGGTTCGGATACGAGGGCCAAATCAGCGAGTCCATCATCAAGGAAGCTGTGGACGGTGCTGCCGTCGTGACTGTTCAGGCGGAAGTCGGTGATGCCCAATCGCCTGCCGCTTCTGAATATGTAGCGGGAAAAATCCGGAAGGCCATCGTTTGTGGTCCACCGGACTTCAACGAGCTCGTTCAAGGAGAGGTAAGATACCGGATCGTCGTATCCGTCTGTGTATCCGTCCGTGACGCTTCCCGCTTACCCGTTCTTCATCAGCTGTCTCGGAATTTCGGTTACTCTGAAAAGGACATCAAGGTTTTGTCTAGCACGGACCCCGATGCTGAGTGACGAGCAACACTACGGAACCGCACTACCACCCTTCCGGCGGCAAATTCGTCCGCTGATTCCGTTTCGCACATATACGCACCTTCACTCTTTGCCCCCTTACTACTGCACCATTCACTTACTTTTACTCATTCTGCATCCCTGTACCACTCCATCGTGTATCTTTGTACCATATAATGACACCTATAGCCATTTCCCCAGGCAATGCAGCACCCGAGAACCTTGGCCCACACTGCGGACGGGCTCATCCTCGTACGCCCCCAATCCTTCGGGGCGTCTCCAACCCAAGTCAACCGAGAGACCCTCAGTCAAGAGTCACGTGTCCACAGCGCGGACGGAAACCGTGGCATCCCCCGGGCACTGGCGGCATGTCAAATCTCCACAAAACTCCCAAGGGAGCACACGAGCGACGGTGTTCCTTCAAAAGAATAATTCCGGGGAAGTGAAGGGCGCTAGCGATATGTATTTCCATTTTTATTTCAGCTTCGCAAAGAGCTTGTCGGCCGCACAGTGGTTGACGCACTCCATGAGGTCGAAGAACTCCTAGGAAAAGGATCGAAGGTCGTTGCGTTAGGGACTTGTTTTCCATCCAGTCGATACGTGCAAGAAGGGGGTAGCCCTTACCTCCACGCAGGTCTCTTCACCGGCGTCACCGCCCTCCACGCGAGCTGTGCAAGAGTCGAGCTTGGCCTTCAGAGAGTGGCAGTGGTGGGAGTCGGCGCAAGCTAAGAGAACACGGGACGGTGAGCGTGAGGGACAGTGCGGGTGGAAGAAATGGTTCGCTAAAAGGATCGCGAAGGAAACGAAAGCGGACCGTGAACAGACGGGAGGAAGCGTGAACTTACCGGCCTCGATCTCGGGCTTGGGGTCTTCGGATGGGTTCCACTCTTCGGCCATTGTGATGAGTTTGTTGGG
>JADGJA010000703.1:0-12125 GCA_027596035.1 Thoreauomyces humboldtii | reverse complement strand
CAACAAACTGAAAGCGCAACAAAACTAGAAGTGGCTAATTGAGGCAAAAAGATCTTGGTGCCCCTAAATTGAAGGGGATGCTCTCTGTCAGGGAATTGAACCCTGGTCTCCTCCGAGCTATCGAAAATGACAGGGAGGGATACTAGCCACTATACTAACAGAGATGGTGGTAATATCATTCGTTCGTTTTTTGCTCAAGAAAGCTGCTCGAGACTTGAGCCTCGAATCTCCAAAAAAGCCACGTTTGTTTTTGCGCAGCAACGCGTGGAAGCTGGATTGCCCGCATACTCTGCTACTATACTAACAGAAACTGACAGGGAACAGGTGAAACAGGTTAGGCGCGCAGTCTCTTATGTAAGCAGTTTGCGCAGCATTAAGAAGTGATAAATTTGTGGTTACGAAGGATATGACACGCGGATTGTAGAAGCCAAGGGACCGAGTGCGAGGAAATGTGCACCAGAATGGGGGGAGGAAAGTCAAGTGTTGAGTCGGAAAGCGAGGAGCGGTCAGCGTTCATCGACTCTGGCGGATGATGGGCGGAACCAATGAATAGGCTAACTTACAGGACTGTCAGCCTGAAGATAGTAATCCCTTCTTCATATTCCTCGAGCATCTGCTGCTCGGCAGCGCTGTCGTGACCCGTTTAGATTTACTGCGGAAGAGAAGAGACGAAGGACATTTGTTTTGGACATACGCGTAAGGTGTCCAGTCGCTGAATAATGAGTGTAAAGACGTGGCTGGCTTGGGAGCTCGACGGGAGCCAAAGCATGGAAAGTAGCACATCAATTCCGCACGCGCGCGAAAGTTGCGAGTTCGACGTTCTCTCTGTAGGGAAGTTCGATAGGGGCCGTCTGCTTGTGCCCCGCTACCTGGCTTTTAACCGATTGCATTCCTTGGTCGGTGACTTGCTTCGTGGGATATGTGTCGTATGAAGAGTTAGACCTCGAGCATGCAATTCCGCGAGAGGGTACTGTGTTCAGTCTCTTGCAAAAACCGTGATGTCCGGTTGCTATTTTCGGCACCCTCCCCATAGCTGGTGTGGCCACCCCCAGTCGAGATTGGACCGTCTTCCTTCCTCTACAACCAGCCGTCGTCGACTTGGACGTATACTTATCCTGCATCTTCAAGTCTCTTTACCTAGACCGCGGCGGTTCAGGCGTCCTCGTGTGAGCCATGTCGGCAACATCAACAACCGCACCCTCGCCTCGTTCCGGCACCCCTACGACGGAGGAAGACAAGGGACCAGCGCTCGTCCTACGAATCTCTCTCCCTTCCCAGGAACGCATCACAGCTATCAAGGCATTTTCTCGTGAAACACTTTGGGCCATCAAGCACCGCATCATGGGAAAGATGGCAAGTGGCATCGAGGACGCTATCAACTATGGACTTTACCTGCCTACCGCTGGACGATTCCTCGATGAAAAGAGTCCGTTGGGGTCCTACGTTACTGAGAACAGTGTGAGTTGTAATCGTCTGTAAACATTCGAGCGGTCCTGTATCTGGTCGTGGCTCTGACGGACGGGTTGCTGCAGGTGCTTCTGGAGTTTATTCCGAAATACAGAGTGCTCACGACCGCTACGTCGGGTGAACCCGATCTTTCTGGTGGATCACCCTCTCTCAACAGCAAGAAGAAGCAGAAAAAGTTTGCGGAGGACGTCGTGAAGGGCCACGTTGACAAAGTCCGCGAACGAGGAATGAAGGGCATAGACCCGAACTTTTACACAGAGAGCGGAGGTTTGTATAGTGCAAGCCTCCTTCCTTCTGTAAGTCCGATTCTGACAGAGTAACTCACTTCAGACACACCGCTGGTCGTCGCTGTCTTGAACAATGATCGAGACATGGTCGCGACGCTTATCGAGCAGGGGGCGCTACTGGACTATCGACTTGGCAAGAAGGATGGCTGGAAGACGCCATTGCATGTCGCAGCGCTACACAATAAGCTGCTTCCTCTGCAGGTTAGGAAAAAGCTCTGTCGAACGGCTCTAGTGGAACGCACATATGGACTGACGGAGCTCTCCTTCGTGTTCCTTTTCACAGCTGATGCTATCTGCAGGCGCCTGGGTGGACTGTCCAGACGGCAACAATCTCCCAGCTCTGTTCTACGCAACACAGAACTCGCATCCAGAAGCGGTGTTACGTCTTCTCCTGGCGCGAGCAACCACGGAGACGACCGACGAATCTGGTCGTGCGCCGCTTCACGTCGCCTGTTACAACAACCACGAAGCCATCGCCTCCCTCCTAATCGACGCAGGATGCTCCATGAACGCGGTCAACGCGGTCGGAAACACACCGCTTCACGTGGCAGCCACTCGGAACGCCAAGGAGTGCGCGAAGTGGTTGGTGTTAAGAGGCTGCGATCGGGAACGAACAAACCTCAGCGGTCAGACGGCGGCCCAGCTCGCCACCTTGAGCGGCAACGTCGAGATCGCGGACATGATCAAAAAGTTCAACGATGGCATGGTGGTACCCCCACCGCCTCCCCTCCCGAACGGTGGACCTGTAGAGGATCTGGCGGCGTTCAGGAACCCGGCGCCTCATTCGAGGGCTGCATCCACGGATCCGTCGGCTGCTGTCGGACCCGATATGAGAAGAGTATCTATCCTGGCTCCTGGGACGGAGCATCCTCAGATCACGAGATCCTTCTCGGTCCAGTCCGTGTCGAGCATGACGGCCAAAAGGGAGCCGTCGACGACGTCGGCATCTCCTTCGAGGAAGAGAACTGCAGCACGAGGTGGAGCTGTGGGAGGGGGGAACGGTAAAGCGAGAAAATCCGTCACGTCGGAAAAGTTCGTGCCGCCGCCGCCATCCACACCGAAACCCGTCGGATTGGTGGCTCGGACAGGCAGCGTTGCATCCATCCCTCCATCCTCGCTGCCGGGGGCGGTGTCGCAGCCGCTACCAGCTTCGGAAGGGAAAGCGGCCCCTACGGTGGCAGCGGTAGTCGCAGCAACAGTCTCACCCGTGGTTCGGACAGCGGTGCCCCATGTTGTCGCCGCCCAGCAACCAGGGCAACCATCCCAACAGCAGCATCAGCCGTCTCCGAAACCCATCCTGGCTGGCATCCTCCCCCCACCTCCATCCATCCAACCTCCGGCTCACCTGACAGCCGCCAGACCGTCCATCCCCTCACCGCTCCAGTTCGTGGCTCCTCCTCCTCCTCGGGCAGCTCCCCCTCCCAGCACCGCCACGAAGAAAGGAGGTGCAGGAGCAGCGTCAACGCTCCTCTCCCCGATCCCAGGATCCGCGCCGGGTACTCCCTCTCAAGCGAACGGAACCGGAAACACCCTGCTGTCGACCCACCACGCCCGTCTTCCCCCACCCATCTCCGTCGCGACCGGAAAGTCAAACTCCTACAACCACCATCGCACCGCCGACAACGAGAATGCGCCCCTGTCGCCCAGCGACGGACCTTACCTACCTCGATCCCCGACAAAGGCCCAGACGCACCACATTCTCTCCATGCTGCGGGGAGCTCTCCACGGCGAGGAGGACCTCGAGGTGGATCTCGAGGTCCTCTTGGACGGGTTCGGTGCCATGGAGAAGGCTTTGGACGAGAGCGAGGAGAGGTGCAGAGAACTGGAGAAGCTCGTCAGCGAGTTAAATCAGGAACGGTTCAGATCTGTGTCCAGCGGTTGACGATAGATGCACAGAGGGAGAGGCGGAAGGGTTGGTCCGAACGTGTCGAAGAACCTTTCCGGTGGACGGTTTCTTGCGGGGGGCACAAGATGGAAGTGACAGAAATCAGAACAATTGAAACCATAAACATAGATGTCTCTTTGGATGAGGTAGCGACCACTTTCCCCTGCTCTCGAACCAACACAAAGGACCGGTCAAATCCCTGTATCAGTATGAGACGAAGGTAGGAGCAAAACAACAATCATATTAAGCCTTCGGATGTTTTCCGAAAGAGAATGCCGAATGTGGGGCGTGGAAGGAGAATTTGGATGTAGTGCTACGGCGCTTGGTGAAGGTTGGTGGGAAGGCGAACCCTCTGATCTCGAGCGTGTATCCCAGCCTCTCGCAGTCCGCCCTGCTGGGCCGTTTGATGGAAAAGATGTCGGTGACGTTGGTGAACCTCGGAACAGAGCGGCTACGTGCCGTGGACGGTGGTGTGACTCCAAAGTTTCCAGCAGGCGACGCGGACGTTGGAGGGAAGGCGGCAAAGGTGGGCTTCCCTGTAGTTGAGCCTGCGTTAACGCTGATACCTTTCGGCGGCGAGCCCAAGCTGAAAGCTGTCGCTGGTGCCACAAATGCGAAGGCATTGGGTGCCGCTGTGCCGGCCGGCGGCGATTTGCTGAAGGTAATCTTTCCCGAAACTGTTCCTGGATTGGCTGCGCTGGTCTGCAGCGTGGAACCGGCGATGAATGGATTGGGAGAGGTTGATCCAATACTAAATGCGCTAGGAGGCGCTGGGCCAAAGCTGAATGCACTCGCAGGCGCTGGTTTGAAGCTGGTTGTGCTGGAAGGTGCAGGTCCAAAACTGAACTGTGCGGGAACGGTTGTTTTGGGGGCCGGACTGTTGAATGTGAAGGTAGCTGCCGCAGGTGGAGCCAAGCGGGACAAGATAGAGGGCTTGGGCGCAGCTGGAGTCGGAGTCTCAAAGCCGAAGAACCCAACCGCGGGTTGCGTGGGAGTGGCTCCCGCGACAGTCGCGGTGCCTGGTGCCCCGAAGTTGAATACAGGTGGCGGCATGGAGAGGTCCATGGACGTAGAGTCCGTCCGACGCGAGGCAGGAGTGGCTCCGGAAATCGGAGATCCTTCCCGCTGTCGCTTGCGTACGGATGATGGTGCAGTGTCTGTAGACGGGGGTGCTTTGTACCGCTCTTCGATGACGCGCACTGTCTCGAGAATCTTTTCTTTGGCCACTGCAGCGTTAGGCTTGACCGGAAAGGCTTTCGCGCGCGGTGCTGGAAAGTTGAAGAGTGGTTTTGGCTAGAGCGAGAAGATTGGGTTTGAGTGATCTGACGGATGTTCGGGAAGGTGGTTGTAATGTGACTCACAGGTGCGACGATGCTCTCGGTGATAAGGTCTAGGACATTGCGGGTAGATTGATTGAGCAATGTAGTGCGCGGTTTCTTTGCCAAAGGTTCACGGGCAGATGACGCGCCGAGCCGCGGGGAGGAAGGCGTACTTCGTAAATTAGTCTTTGGTCGGGGTCGGAATGGTGTGGCACGCGGAGCTATGAAAGATGCCTTTTGGGGTGTTGACTTTGTTGAAGCTGGTACCGTGTCCGGCGGTGGTATGCCGAGATCAATAAGGGGATGGGCGGCCAGATACGATTTGCGAAGATCAAAGTTGGCAAGGTTGAGGCCAGCCCTTGCGAGAGGGGCTGGTGGAGGCACCAAGTCCCATCCGCGTTTTTGGTTCCGCAATGGATTGACAAATGTCGACTGTTGCCATGTCTTTCTCACCAACTGCGACCGTGTCAATTCGGATAGGGATGTTGGACCACGCTCTGGCGATTGCGCCGTGTCGAGTGACTGCAAGGGGGCAAAACAACGTAAGTCGATACGATTCGCCAGGTCGAGATGAGATACGGGTGGGCACCTCGCCCCGACCGCGTTGGACAAGACATCCGGCAGCTCCAGACACACCTGGACATTGCTCGAGATTGGCATGAAAGCGTACGCAAGAGGGTCCTTTGAGAAAAAGCAAGCGCTCCGAGAGAGACGTTTCGCGGGTTTTTTTATCAGGCGATGATGATTCTGGCGGGTAGCAGTACTCTGCGCTGTGGAAGGTTGAGAATCTGAGGCAGGACAGAGTCTGCGTATCAGCAAAGGGGTTTTTCGACGAGTGGCTTTTCGGCAAGCGTTCTAACCCGTGAGGTCGTGTGAACCTAGCTCGTCCAAGACCATTGGGTCATCGCCCACAGGAGGAACGAGTGCGGAACGAAGGCTGCTGTTCTCCAAGGCCATGGTGAATTGAGTTGGAGTGCACTGACTGCTTCTTGGGAACGAAAGGCAAGAGGACGTCCTCTTTTCGTGGAGGAGATGGGTGGGGTGGTGAGGGATTGTCTGGTCAAGATTGGATTGTCGGTCGTCGTCGTCCGTCGAGACTCTTCGTTCCTCCTGTGTTGCTGACATGAGAGACGAGGGACTGCGCCACGGGGAGGGAAACCCTAACGCAAGCCGTATCAACCCTAACAGCAGCTGTGAGTTCGCGACCAAGAACCTGTTTTTTTCTCGCGCAAAGGGGCCCTTCGACCAAGGATTTAGACAAGGATTCAGACAAGGAATCTCCCCTCCCCTCGCCTGAATGTTTCTTGGAAAGTGTAAGTTGATCGATTTAGAAAACGCCAAACAATCCATACTCAAGTCCTTTGGTCTCACAAAAAACGTCATCACACCAGCAGCATCATCGCCGCGGCGGAAATCCGCGCATTCCACCCCGATAGCTTTCCGCATTCCCCAAACCCACAGATCGCAAAGGACCCACTCGACCCAAACAACGACCATGTCTCCACCCGCTGCACCAGAAGAGGCGACGCGTAGCTCGTCCTCCCTCAGCAATGTGCGGTCCTCTTCAGACCACAGCGCGGAGCGTGAGAGAGGCTACCTCCCGATCGGTAACCCCTCCAAAAGCCCTCGTCATGTCCATGATACGCTCCTCGAACTGAACCGACCGTCCTTTCTGGAACTTCCCAGAGAACTATGGCATGATCGGAAATATGCGCACATGCGCCATGGTCGGAACCGGTAACGCTTGAGGGTTTGACACTTCAGTCCCCCGAGGGAGGTGGTCCCCACCTGACAAACCTTTGCCCTCCGTAGACGGCAGCGTCGATTTCATGTGCTTCCCTCAGTTTGATAGTCCCTCCATGTGAGTGCATCGATGGATATGGGCGGCAAACATGTCAGTGTCCCCCGGTTCCTGAATGTCACGCCTTCCTCCTTGTGCAGCTTTGCTCGCATCCTCGATCAGCACAAGGGCGGACACTATCACGTCGAGTCGCTCGGCGAGACTCGTCAGAAGCAGCAGTACCTGCCCAACAGCAACATCCTGCAGACTCGCTTCCTGTCCGAAGAAGGTTGTTGATGCGTCGCTAACCTGGCGAATGTCACGTTCGAGTCAAAAGGTCCTCATCCTCTCGCTCACCCGATCCGTATCAGGTGTCATCCATGTGACCGACTTCATGCCCGTACCCCCTAGCGAAGCTCGTCGCAAACCGCTTCTTCCTTGGCTCACCCGCGTGGTAGAGTGCAAGCGCGGTACCTCCCGCGTCCGCATCGAATGCTTCCCCGCCTTCGACTACGCCCGCGCCAAGCACACCACCGAGGTGATGCACGGCGAGAAAAACTCGGGTTCCAGGAACTCGGACGGATCCTTCTCCGCTCCGGGGGCTAGCGTTGTCTTCAAAAGCGACTGTGGGCTCACAATGGACCTCCGTCACGTCGTTTATTGCAGCGAGACGACGTCCGGGATCGACGTCACGGACCCAAAGGTCAAGTGCGACAGCAAGCAGTCGGTCGACGTGCCGGAGATCGAGTGGCACGTTGAGCATCGAGAGAAGATGCTGGGACCTGGGGTTTGGGCCGAGGTCGTACTGAAGGAAGGCCAGCGGATCTCGATGGCGTTCCGGGAGCAGCCCAAGGAGAAGGGCGGGGAAGGGGATCCCGATATGTCCAACGAGCTCATGGAGAGTCTGCTGAAGCAGACTTTCAACTTCTGGATAAAGTGGATCGGAAAGAGCAAGTTCACCGGGCGATGGAGGGAGGTCGTGCATCGCAGCGCTCTGGCGCTCAAGCTTATGACGTTCGAGCCGACAGGTGCCGTCGTCGCCGCGCCCACGTTCGGCATACCCGGTATGGGAAAGTCTACCCACGCAAATGGCCGGATCATCTGCTGAGCTACCTTCATGCTATTGTTAGAATCCATCGGCGGTGAGCGCAACTGGGATTACCGATACACATGGATCCGCGATTCCGCCTTCACGATTTACGCGCTTATCCGCATCGGTCTGACGGACGAAGCCGAGGGTTTCATGTCCTTCATCGAGGGGCGATGCCAGGAGCTTACGGACGAAGGAGCCCTTCAGGTCATGTACACTATCGACGGCGCTCACGAGCTTCCCGAGATCTCCCTGGAGCATTTGGAAGGATACCGGGGATCTCAACCCGTGCGCATCGGGAATGGTGCCTATCAGCATCTGCAATTGGATATCTACGGAGAGTTGATGGACTCGATCTACCTTTACAACAAGTACAGGGCTCCCGTGTCGTACGACACGTGGGTTCAGGTCAGGAAACTCATCAACTACGTGTGCAATAACTGGATGCAGCAAGATGTGAGTAGTGTCAACTTTCTGTCGTATGGCATGGATGCGGATGGTTAATAAGTTTTGCGTCACCTTTCAGATGAGCATCTGGGAGGTCAGGGGCATGAAGAAGCACTTCACCTACAGCAAGATCATGTGCTGGGTCGCTCTCGATCGAGGTAGGATTGTGCCGCCATCAGTCTACCGTAACTCCTATGATTCCTCAACTCACCCTGACACTCTTCAGCCCTGCGCCTTTCCGATAAACGGTCTCTTCCCTGTCCCGACCGTGATAGGTGGCTGAAGACGCGTGACGAGATATACGAAGCCGTCATGACAAAGGGATGGAGCATCAAGCGACAGTGCTTTATCCAGTGCTTCGACGACCAGGAGAACCCCTGCTTGGACGCTAGCGTCCTGATCATGCCGCTGAGCTTTTTCATTAGCCCCTCGGACCCGCGGATGATCAGCACGCTGAAGCAGATCATGATGCCTCCAGAGAAAGGTAAGTAATGTGCAGGCACGAGGTGTCGAAAAAGGAGCTGGCTCACCCTTCCTTTTTTGCTTGCTTCCTTCACTAGGTGGTCTCCTCGCGAACAACGTAAGTGGTGATAATGCTTTTGTGGAACGGAGCCAGAACTGACTTTTCATTGGATCCCCATAGCTCGTGTACCGGTACGACCGGACCCTTTTCGACGACGGACTTGACGAAACGAAGGAAGGCACCTTCAGCATGTGTAAGTCGCAGCTGGTCTCGAGAGCGAAGGCGTCCTGTAAGTCCGGAACTTTCCCCCCGCGCCGAGCCTTTCTACGCGTAAAATCTGCCCTTTCGGTGTATGGCCCGCTTGCGTAGAGGCGGGGGGAGAGAGCAGTCGGAAACCAGACGATCCGTAACGCTTCTCGAATCCCGGAGGCAGGAACACTAATACTTTTCCCCCTTCCAAAACAGGCACCTTCTGGCTCGTGGAAGCCCTCACCCGAGCCGGACGTCAGCACCCAGAGTTCCTGGAACGGGCCATCGTCATGTTCGAGCAGATGATCGCCTACGGGAACCATCTCGATCTGTTCTCTGAGGAGATCGCCGGAAGCGGGGAGATGCTCGGCAACTTCCCTCAGGGTTAGTCTTCGCAAAGTGGTGGGGGGAGGAGTCTGACGGGACATGCATTGATCTGTTCGTGTGTTCTCGTTCTAGCATTCACTCACATCGCCATGATGAGCGCGGCTTTCAACCTGGATAGAGCTTTGTCCGGAGGAGGAAGCCTGTAGTCGGAAAGGTCTAGCTTCGGTTTCGGTCTCCATTTCAGTTTTCTCGCTACGTTTTTCGCTCATTCATCCATTCTGCCCACTCTTTTTTGTTTACCATATAATCTTTGATACTCCATTTTACTTTACACATCAAACTTTCATGGCTGCTCTCTTCTACTGACGAACGAGAGTCGAATTGTTATGAGGCTAGACGGTCCGTCATTTTGCCAAGCGTAGCTGTCCTCCGGACGAGCTTCGCATTGCAAGGTACAAACAAGTCTCTACTAGGCCCCGCACAGTACCATATCAGAAGCCTGGCGGAATATCGCCGATATATCGCACTCGCACTCCGCGCTGGACAGGGTTACCCTGCTCATCTCATCCGCTTCTCTCAAAAAGTCCCGCTTCGACCTGCCGTTGGCCATCTGTCGACTATACTGTATGCCGCTAATACGGTTGGTTCCAATTCCTGCATGTCAGACGTCCCTACGGTCTTTGAGAGAGGGGGCCACCACTCCTGCAAGTTTTGGGATATGCGAGGTTGCGTTTGCAATCCAGGTCGATCACGTCCACTTGCCTTGTAGGCAACAAGCCTGAACCTGTTTCCAGGAATTGTGGGAATCTTGTAGAAGTCTGCCGTAGGATCAACCCCATCCGTGGACTCGATTCGGCCGAGTTGACTCCCAGTCCAGGCCAAGATTTCACTCGAATCGAAGGATAAGCCTCTTTCGAGAGTGCAAACACGGTCTCGTCGAAGGAGGGGAAACTGGTGCGTACCGGATATAAGCGTAAAAATAAGATTATGGGCATGCTCCCTTAGCTCAGTTGGTCAGAGCGTGGTGCTAATAACGCCAAGGTCACCAGTTCGACCCTGGTAGGGAGCACATATCCCTTTCAGCATCTTCTGATGCTGGTTACCCCTTTTGCTATTTTTTAAGGCCGCTGCACGCTTCACCATCAGTCCATGGGAAGGGCGAAGTCGGGCAAACAAAGTCTTGCTTCAAATGAAGGCGGTGGTTTCTCCCTCTCGCTGCTCATCCTCTTCCACCCCCTCCACTTCCTGGTGAGCTGGAGGCTCGGGTGGGACGTGGGTGGCCAGGCCGGCGAACCACGGCCAGTTTCACCGTCCACGACAACGACCTCCTCAGGCGCAAGGTGAGCTTTGCGCCAGCTCGTGGCCACCTGAATAATTGTCCAGAGCGCTCTCCAGACACACTCCGACGAAGCAGCCCCGGGGGCAAGGTTTAAGTACTCGAATAGGCAGCAGCATGCCGCAGCAAGCAGCCACACGCCAATGAGGACTCGGACCCCGTTTCGCCATCCCCGGGGCCACATGGCCAGAGGCACGAGGTACCTACCACCAGCGACAAAGGTCCAGCAAAGACAAAACGACGGCAACAATGACGGGGGCTCATCACCACCGCCCGGTATGCTGCGTAAACCCCATCCTGCCCCAAGTCAAGGGGATGGGCTTGACCACTTGTCATTTTCTGCATGCGTGGCCCCCGTGCGTGATGATCCCGTTCAGAGCGCTTCTCCACACCCCGCCGTGAAGCGACAGCGTGGATCCTTTGCCCTACTTCTGACGAGCCCATGTAAGTCGCGGGATCTGCAAGTTTTCGGCCTTTCGATGGTGGCTAAGCTAACCTCAGGACTTTTTTTGACAGGGGGATCAGTCAACCCCTCGCTTCGCTCTTTGTCCTCCCGCTTCTGGTCGTTGTCTTTCGGCATGATATCGCTGATGCTGTCGGTACTGCTGTTGCTGTTGTCGTTGTTGTTGCTGTTCTTGGTGCTGATGCTGTCGCTGATGCTGTTGACGCTACTGCTGTTGTCGCTGCTGCTGCTGCTGTCGCTGAGCTTTCCGATGAGCTGGACGGGGAGCTAAGCGTTCCCGATGAGCTGGGCTCTGATGTAGGTCGCGCTTATGTCAGCAAGTACGTAAGAGTAACGCGTAACGTCCTCATGTATTCTTGGGGGCGAAATGATCTGGACGTTTGCAGGCCACTCACGCACCTCTTCAAGGAGCTTTTCTGGTCGTCCCGAAGTTTCATGTGCGGGAAGCATTCTCATCCATCAAAACTTTGGCTATCGCATACCCGTCCTCGCCTCGAGTCTGGTTCTCTGAGCTTATCTTTCGGAATATGGTTGACTACGTCTTCCATTGCAGGGGCGTCTGAAGTAACAATGTGCTGGGAATGCTAGACTGCCTTTTCATCGATACACCACTGCCTGCCTCTAGTGTGAGCCCGCCCTCCCACTCTCGGATGCTTGATCAGGAAACTGTATCGGATCCCAGACTTGACAGCAGATCGACGAACCGCCTTGAGGGACACGAGCCAAAGAAAAATGTGGTCTACTATCATCCCCTCACGTGTCTGGAGATGGATTGCAGTAGAGTGGGATTTCAAGAAAGAAGGAAATGGGTGTAGGTATGGTCCAGGAAGAAGGGAAAGTGGGTGTATACAGCAGAACACCTAGTTGGGAGCGCATTGGAGTGAGGACCCCAATGCGATCCCAATCAGTGCCCCCGATTCCAAAGCGCCGAGGATGCTTAAGCGTGCGACACGGCTGTAAATGTAGACACGGATTAGCGGCATGAGCGCAGGAGGGAGGTGAAAGGGAAAGG
>JADGJA010000702.1:0-12127 GCA_027596035.1 Thoreauomyces humboldtii | reverse complement strand
CGCCCCCCCCCTCGCCCCCCCCCGCCCCCCTCCCCGGCGCCCCAGCGCGCCCCGCCGGGGCCCCCCCCCACCCCGCGCCAACCCCCCCCGCCCCCGACCCGCCCGCCGCGGCGGTGGTGGCGGCGAAGTTGGTTTCCGGGACCGGAGATGCGGTCGCGACGAGCAGAGAGGAAGCGGCGATGATGAGGGAAAGCTTCATGGTTGCTTGCTTGCGATGCGATGAGTGAAGGTAAAAGCGCTGATTGAGTGTGGTATGTTGTTGACTGAGCTCGAAGTAATGGATTTGATGCCGGATGAATGAGCGAGAAGGGAAGGGCATCAAAATCGTTTGAATTTATACGACGTCAGATTGCTCCCTCGCTCTTTGACATCCGTGGAGATCGGCTGACGACACTGCTCCTAGGCTCAACGAAGACCAGCAGGCCACGTGGGAACGCTCTAAAAACCTTCAGAGCTTGTGGGGTCCCCGGCCATGTCTCCGTCCAGGTTCACTGCCTCCCAGATTGTACATGACGAGTCCTTGTGGAGAGAGACCCGGTTTTAGACCCCGGAACCATCCTCTCCATGCAGGGCCATTGTCTCGGATTCTGCTATGGTTTCTGAGCAACCGCAGTTTGCCAAGTGCGCATGCAGACCCACCATGAGCTGGAAGCACTACGGAAAAATGGAATTGCGAAGCGCTAAGGCGGGTATGCTATGCAGGTTGAGCCTCCGCTCCTTCATCCTCCTTCTCCTAGCTACGTGCCGCCCACGAAGAGATCTCCGGAAACCAATCTTCAGGATGTCGATGCCTCTCACATCCATCTCGTTGGATAAAAATATACATTGAGGCATGGACTCCCTTGGTCCAGCCAACAGGACCTTTCACATCAGACGGCAGAGACGCATCCTTCTCGAAAACCCCCCTTTCCGGAATCTCCTCAACCCTCGTCTAAAGATGCAACCAACTAATCGTAGACATGTACCAGTCCGTAGGCCAGGGTCCAGAACAGCATGAAGCTGAAAGCGTTGCCCGAGACCTCTGCGACCCACAGAGCGTCGGGCGTGGCAAAGAACTTCGAGGGTTTTCCTCCCGTCCTGAGAAAGAGAAGCGAGGAGAGGAGGGTCGACGCGACGAGGTAGAAGAGGAATCCGTGGAGGTAGCCGTGAAGACCGAGGATGCCTGCTGCTCCTCCTGAGATGAACGCGAGGGAAGATCGCGCGTATTGGATGGTGGCGGCGTTCGTGCGGAGAGCGTACATGGAGAACCGTGGTTGAGCCGTCAGGGGAATGAGGTGATTCGGTGTGGACATGGTGGACGAGAAAGAAGGGGAGTTGAACCAGAGTCCGAAGGTGTCGGCGGGTCGATGTGTAGCAAGCTCGAAGTTGCGAGGCAGAGCTCGAAACAGCGGAACGCTGTAGGAAGATGAACGGACGACGAACGAAGGCTTCTACCGTTTGCGGAAAGGCGTGTCCAGGCGTACGGGGATCTACAATTGGAGCGAGTTCTGAGCTCAAAATGTGTGTGAAGGTGCGTGCGCCATTGCAGGTTGCGCGAAGGTGCGGTCGAACCGGGAGCTCGGTAACGCCATCGACAAAACACATCCCCTGCGGTAACCCTTTGCTGCTGCCGTTGACGAGCCCACCTATTTCGTACATTGAATTCTGCAATACAAGTAATGTAGGCACTGCCTTGGATTGGAAGTTACGGAGAGTCATATCGCTTGCTCGTCTCTACCTTCCTTTAGCGTGTAGAATATCGATCGCCAGTTGGTGAGAATCAGTAAAGAACAAAGGCCAGGTTTGGGCCACACGAAGCGGTCGCCACCTGTGTCTCATAGGCTGACTCTGTACTGTACGATGATGGATGAACAAGGACATCATACTTGCGAGAGCGTTCAGGTGTGTGTACGAAGCCCGTTCATCGGTCCAGGAACGACGCATTGGGAGGAGGCCTGGCACAGTCACGCCAGGCCGAGAGCTCACTGCCGTACAAAATCGTAGTCAAGTTTCCGTGTGCAGTGGCACGGAAACCGCAACTAAGCTCGCAATTCGTATCCGATGCCGCTACCAGACGCCGTCATCGGGCAAGAGCCATTACAGCAGTCACAGCCGCCACCGCCACGGGCCAACTCGCTGCCGCCTCAACCACCTCCCGGTATCGCGTTCGACCCTTCACACAAGCCAACATTCTTTGAAGTTGCACAGGTAATGAACGTGGACAACGACATGGCACTTGCGAACGGGATACTCCTCGCAGGGGGTGGGGGATCCCTTCTTATGCTGGATTTTAGTTCGGCGACTGATCAGCGTCTTTTGTGTCTGAAATGTGCAGGGTATAAGTCCAACAGAGTTCAAGCTAGACAATGTGGCAAAAGCGCCGTGTTCTAGGAAGGCACTACTTTACGGCATCGGGGGTGGATCGGCCGTGGCCATAACGCGGCTGGTAGTGACGCGTAAGTTCCGTTGATACTCTCTTTCCTCCAAAGAGTTGTGAGGTCTCATTTTTCATCCGGGTCACTTCACTAGGACGACCACTGTCAGCGGGGAACTGGGGCTTTGCGGCGTTCGGCGCGATCTCCATGCTATCATGGTAAGCCCCTGTGCGAACGAGACTCGGAAAGTCGCATCGACTTATGCCTTTTGGGCTTTGGATCCGTCCAGGGAGTTTTGCCGGTATCAGAGACGGGTGGTGCAGGAACAGCTGGAGGCCATGGGTGCCGAGACGGCTCGGCGCGGCCAGGAGGAGAAGGAGCTCGCAGCCGCTGCTCGGATGTAGAGCGAAGTTTGGGGAATCTCTCAACCACGCTGCCCCGACGCTCTTTTTTCAGACGAGTAGGATTGATCCACTCACCCACTCAGCCGACCCAACCTTCACCACCCACCCAGACGCCGCACGGTTGCGGACTCTGTTGACCAGGTCACGATGCCGATCCGTGCACCTACTTGCAGACGGTATGGAGAATGCACCCGAGCACCGCAGCCGGTGTATTCATTGCCGAACCCACGCTTCCCGGAGACCTCGCTGCCTTCCTGCCCTATGAAGACCGACCATTCGACAACCTGATACCATTGTCCATTCGTTCGGCGAATATAGATCTGTTACATTACTTCTGCCTCGGCCTATCGTCCCCGTGCAGGCTGATCAAAAAATCTGCCGAGAATCTACGATAGTGGGTATTCGGTGAGGAAACCGTGGCACCCCGCTTCAAGTAGCTCAGAAAATGTGAGCAACGATGGACGCCAGTGCGTCGGTAGTGTTCTGTGCGACAGTCTCCAAAGACTTTATAAAAAAACGAAAGCAGGACGCTCAGTCAGGTCAATCGAGGTAGACAGCAAGGATTCCATTCACGAGCTGTCCCATACCTTTCCAAATCCTCCTGCCACAGCGTAATAGGTGGCAGTGTGGGTCGTCGTAGCCGTCGTGGTCGAGACCGTGGTCGTCGTAAGCGTGACCGTCGGATTGGCGGGAGCCGCCTGGGTAGACGTTACGGTCATGGCCGGTTGAGTCACTGTCGACAAGACGGTGGAAGGCACGACCATCGGGACCGCCGGCGTTGCCGTCGCGGTGACGGTCGACAAGACGGTGGAAAGCACGACCGCGGGCGTCGCCGTCACCGTCACGGCCGGTAGTGTGGTCGTCGAGAGAACGACGGAGACCGCGGTGGAAGGCACCGCTGTGGCCGTCACCGTCACGGCCGGTAGCGTGGTCGTCGAGAGAACGACCGAGACCGCGGTGGAAGGCACCGCTGTCGCCGTCACCGTCACTGCAGGTAGCGTGGTCGTCGAGAGAACGACCGAGACTGCGGTGGAAGGCACCGCTGTCGCCGTCACCGTCACGGCAGGTAGCACGCTGGTGGTGAGAACGGTGGAGAGATAAGTCGACAGGACCGTTGACAGACGGGTTGATATGGAGGTGGTCGTTGTCGTCGTTGGCACCGTCGCCGTAGTCGTACTCGTCGTCGTTGTCGTCGAAGTGGAAGTCACGGTGGCGATGTACACTCCTGCGTAAATGGAGATTTTCACTGATGAAGCGAGAACAAAATGAATTAGACACCGAGCCTAACTTTGGGATTCTCCACAACGAGGCCTTACTGGGATTTCGCCATATCGTGAGCCTATTGTTGCTCGCAGTCGAGCCGTAAACGTTGAGCGGATGCGGCGTAGGCTGGGCGTTGTAATTGTCGAGGAAATAAAAATCCATTCCCGCGTTAGCGTTAGCAGCCTGAACGTAGACAGTGTAGGTTTGTGCCGCTCCAGATGTAGCAGCCGAGGTAGATGCCGGGCAGGTCGATCCTCCTGTCCAGAATTGGATCGGCTGAGTGCGAGGGCTTGGGCAGCCGAGGTTGAACGCTGTGGAGAAGACGCCATACACGTTGACCGTGTCTCCTTGGCAGTGTTGTACAGGGGTCTGGCCGCTTGTCCCATAAAAACATATGACATCGGAGTCTTGCGCGAGGATGCCATTGTAGTAGGTCCCTGTGGCCTGCACCATGTACCACTCTGCGGATCATTCAGCAAAAAGATGAAAGTCATTCCACGAAAGCGATGTTCCCTTACGTCCTGCTGTTACTGCGTTACTCCAAAACGCATTCACGCCCGTGATGTCAAGGACTCCGACCTGCCAGGGTGTCGGCTGGAACGCCCAGCCCGATGGTTGAGTCCGAGTCACAGTCCAACCTGTTTCTCAACAGCCCGTCAATCAATCTAGCCTTGCGCTCACAATCGAAGGCACCGATTCATAACATACCTGACGAAGGGTCGTAGGTGACTGCCGCAGCAGCGAGTTGCGCCAGCAGCAGTAGTGCAGCCGCTGGCTTGAAGCCATCAAGCGAAGAGATTTCGTGGAACATATCGCGAGAGAATGTACGATGGAAATCTACGGAACGAAAGCGTTCCTCGCACTTCCTCTTATGCTCGACATATCCCATTCAAGAAAAAAGGCTTTGACAGGTCACTTCCTTGTTTAGACAAACTCCAGCATGCCGACAAACGATCTCATTGTTCACCCGGCGTTCGGTTCAATGATGCCTTTGAATCCTCGGTGGATGTGGACGCCACTCCGGCGCCCCGCGGAGCGACGCGCTTCTCACCCCGGCGTTCGGTTCGAAAATAGGGTTTACCTGCAAGCGGACCGCTGGCACCGAGTATACCGCGGATGACTCCTATCTCTCTAGAACTCAACTCCCTGCGGAGTGATTGTCCGGCACAGTAATCGGATTGATGGCGCGGCATTGCGGATGGCATGGCGTGACGACAATATCGCCTCAATCATCCACTGTTCAATTAGAGAGGTAAAGGATATGTCATAAGTACTATGTACAGTAAAAGAGATTAAGCGAACGAAAGGGTTGGAAGCCCGAGACAGACAACAAGAGGAGGATGGATGCTTAGGTGCTCTTGACCTTGAGGTTGTTGATCTTCTTGGCGTTGACACGGTCCTGCTTTGCACGGAGGCGCTCGGCCTCGATGTGATAGAACAAGGTCCCGTCCTGTTTTCACAAACAAAGAAAAGCAGAAAGCAGAAAGGACAGGCATGAATGAGCATGCCTCAATCGAGTTTCTGTCCAATTCCCGCTTGCTTACGTAACAACGACGGATCTGCTCCTTTGTGATGAGACCGTTCTCGTTCCTGCAGAGGAGCCACAGCGTGCCCCACTCGAACTTGTTTGCGAACATTCCGAAGAAATCCATAAAGTTGCGGATCTCTCGGGTCATGCGCATGATGTCGGAGAAATCTAGGCCGCCCTTGTTCCCCACGTCGTACTTGGAAAGAACTTCTTCGAAGCGCTGAGGGATGTAGCGTCCCTCTGTGTCGTACGTTCCCGTATCCGAACCGTGCAGGCATCTGTGAATGTTCTTGACGTAGATGGGGAGAGTGGGGTTGGGGATCCAGCCATCTGTGAAATGCGTTGGAGTGTCAGCATTTTTTTTGACGATCCGTGGCCCCCCTCCATGGCAGCTTTACCGAGGGAGGGATAACTAAAGCCACCGTGAATGATAGCCATGGCGAGGAGGCAGAAGATGACATTAAATCCGAGGGCGTAGAATCCCTTGAAGGTCTCAACGAGAGTGATGACTCCGTCGTTGTTTCGGTCGAAGAACTCAACGTGCTGCTGGAGAGGCGTGAACTGCTTCTTTCCATCTGTCGATCCGTTAGGGTGTTCGGCACTGGGTGCGATCGTGGCTCGTGGCACGCCTGGGTTCCTGATGATGGTGTCCAGAGTCTCGGGAACCGGGTACTCTGCGGTCGCAAGGCACGAGGGCGAGACCGTAGTCGGCCTTGCGAAGGGGTCGAGGACGGTGGTAGTGCTTGCCTTGGTGGCCATTATTGTTGATTGTGTCGCTTGCTGGTTGGTTCGGAGTTGCTATACCAATCACGAGAGGACTTGGTGGGGTGGCCCTCACGCTTTATGAGGACGGGCAAAGTGTGCATTTTCCGCTGCCGTCATTGCGTCGTCATGTCATCAAAACGGGGGCACCTGCAGACCCGCGCGGCCCCTTCACGGTTCTTGCGAACTGCCGCGAACCTTGTCAAAAACAAAAACAAGAAAGAAAGGGATGATGACGTTTTGACAGCGGCGGCAGACTGACACGTGCCTGCACCAGAAGCCAGGAACCTTGGAACCTTGGTACTTTCCGCTGAACCGTGGTCTCGGGAACGGAAAGTCCTGGACATCCTCATCACCGACAGTCCTGTCTCTCGCAGCTTTCCCGGTCTGTCAAGGTCAGCGACAGATTGCATAGTCCATTTCGCCGTGGGGCCAGAGAGCAAGACAAACTCGATACAACAACGGCCATCCGATCCCTGATGTCTCAGCGGAGACCGTCTTATCCTCGGGGCTTGTCGGACGCCGACTAATGTCGTCCTCTTTCCGGCTGTGGCCTGAGACTCGTTTCCTATCAAACTCCTCAAGTAACCTTCCTGTCCGCAAGCAGTTCTCATCTCGCCGAGGTATGTGCAGGCAAACCATGCGGAGACATTCGACTATCCAGTTGATTCATGACGCTATGTATGCTTAGGAAACAATCTGCATCACTACAATCAACCAGACGAAGCAGTTTGACAGCTCGATCTATCTCTGAACACCACCATGGCGACCCGCACGACGTACCCGCCGGAGCGTCGACTCCAGGATCGCCTCATCGTCAAAGGCATTCCCGACTTTCCGGAGCTTGTGGCGCGTGACTGGGAAGTTCAAGCCAGTCGAACCGACATGGGCGTCGGAGATCTCGTCTTCGCCAACAAGGATAAAAGTCGGTTCATGGTGGTCGAGACCAGAGTCCTCAAGAAGGAAAGCGGTCGCACCGCTCGAGGCAAGCGTACAAAGGCGCGACAGAGGGTCGAGGAGCAGGCTTGGAGATACGGAAAGGCTTGGGCATTGAAGCACCCCGAAACCACCGTCGAGTGCTGTACCTACGTGGAGGAGAAACATGGAGATGCAGAGCTCCGGCCCGTCACAACCTTCATGCCACATGCTCCTTGAGCTTCGGAGGCTGCAGAATCGTTGTCATTGTTCGGACAAACGCCAGGCACGAGGGGAAGTTCACCAGTGTGCTTGAAAGTGGTGACGAAAAGACTTGTTTTCGCGTCCCGTTTCCTGACGATGGCATTCAGTCCAGGTGTCATGACATGCAGCCGTCCAGCGCGAAAGTGGGTATACACAGGTTGTGAAAATGAACTTGCGCTTGGAGTGCAAGAATCTACAACCGTGAGCCGCATACTCTTCCGTCCCGGGTGATAACGTGAACAGCAGTCTCTGGAGGCCATAGCGTTTCTAGTGTATTCTAGGCAAGTCCGAGCTTAAGCAAGAATCCTTCCGAACATCTCACGACTTGCTCGTAGTTGTATTCGAATCCATCGTTTCCGCCATAATAAGGATCTTTGATAATACGATCGCCGGACGCATCGAAGTCTCCGAACAGTTGCACTTGAAGAAGTGTCACTTGAATGCCTTTAACGCCACACATTTCTTAAAACTTCATACCTTTTGCGGATGAGCCCTTTGGTTGAATTCTCTGCAGATCTTTGAGATTGGACTTCCAACCGAGGTGCGGTGATCAAGATCCGGAAAAGAGTGGATCGCGTGAAGCATGGACACCCACCTCATCCATGCACAATAGCCAATCAAATTTAGTAAAATCGGATTTTTTGACTTGCTGCCCGTGATGCGACATGTCCACGCCTTTCGATCTGCATGTAGACATGGATCTCAAGTCGGGCGAGTCACCAACATGGTAGCCGGCTGTGCCAGCACTATCCACTTCGAACTTTTCTGCAAGTCCTTTCTGCTTGATGATATGATTGAACACGGCTGATGCGCATAAGAAGGCTCGTTATAACACGATCTCGGTCGCCCCTTCCACGTCTCTTCCTCTTGCCTTCTGCCATGGGGGAGCGGCAAATGTTCCCTGCGAAAGGAAATCAATATGAAGCACGGTGTAATAGGACACGCACACATTACGATGTTACCCAAGCATACGAAGAGCACCCCGATACGCTTATCTTGTACGCTACCGCTCATGTCCGTCTTTGGGTATCGATGCTGTGGGAATTTGGGAATTGCTTGTTCAGGAAAATCCAAGTTGAGGCTGAGGCCGATCCGACTTTGGCGCGCTGTCATCCTCGCGCTTCCTTCCCTGCTCTCGGCCAGCACCATCATCGTAGCATTCTCAGCGACAGAAAGGCTTCTCAATCAACTTCTACCAACGGGTTGCGCACCGTCATCTTGGATTAGTGACACGATAGTCTTGCGACAACATATTGTTCAATCGGATCGCCTTCCGAGCCTAGTCTTTCAAGCGCAACTACGCAAGCGTAGTCGGCATACTTTGTTCGGGCAGGAGTTTACCACCTTTCCCGCTGTTAGTCCTACAAGCTCTAGCAGCAACGCAGTTCGGGCCGCTCCACTTCTGGTGCGGTGCCCAGGGGTTGTCGGGCGTACGTACGATGTCCCTCATTACCGATGCGGACTACCTTGTAAGCGACCCAAAGACCAGCTTCTTTCGTTTCTGCCGAAGCTTGCTGACGGGTGGAGGAATGTCACAGATATATCAATTGCGGCAGTCCATGTTAGTCAATGCGGATAGCTTGACCGAACGTATTATATCCCTCCCACGGGCGTCCGATAATGAATACATCAACTGGGCGACTGGTCGTGGAGGAACAGGAGGCTTAGATGGAGAAGCCCACCACTCGCTACGCTCGCCATCGCGAAGTCAACTAAACACTGCTCCAAACGCAGCGGGGGAGGACGCACGCGCGTCGCACAGAAGAGGGCTGCGGCGACCTGTGCTGAACCAGCTCGCTGCTGACGACGTGGTCACTGAACGTGTGCCCTCGCGTGCGATAGAGCGGGAGGCACAGCCTGCGCACGCTGCTCCGCCGATCACAAAGTCTCATCCGACGTCAGCGAAATCGCCACCTCGACCTCAACATGTCATCAAGACGAGCGGCTTGAATACCGATATGCTACCAGCTGTCGCTCAGGAACAGCTGGTCAATGGCAATCATGAGCAGCGCCTGGCCACCATCGAAATGCTGAAAGCACGGCTACAGCTGATGCAGCAGGTGCAGGAAGCTGGTGGAGAGCCCATGTCGCAATCCCTTGGAGATTCGACCACCGAGGAGGCGGCCGCGACCGTTCCGCTTGATCAGCAGGGACCAGGTTCACCACGATCCCAAAATTCCGAATCTCGCATCGGGAATGTTGCATCGGATAGCCCACGCAGCGGGCATCCGCTCTCGAGACAAAACAGGTGAGCGACGTATATTTTTACCACGGGGTCAACGAACCCTAACCTTTGGAGGTAGCAAGCGATCTGTGCGGTTACGCGACGGGCAGGCTGGCCCAATGCAAGCGGAACCACCACCTCCGCAAGCCCCACTACCACAACCAGATGAGAACGCAGCGAAACGGGATTCCTCGTCCCGTCACTCTTCGCTCAAGAAGGTTCGTATAAAAGACAAAAAACGTGTGCCACGATCAAAACCCACCAGCAAGCGCTCGCCCATTGTGAAACCTCCGCAACCAGCGATGCCACCCGCGGAGAATTTATTCATCAAGCGGAAACTCCCTACGAACAAGCCTGCGCCCCTCGGTCTGGATGTACATAAACGAAGATCTCGCGCCGAGCTCTCCTCAAAACCCATGTCGGCACTCACTTCCTTGTTCAACGAGCAAAGTAGATCCGACAATCCCTTTGGAAAAGATTTCAGCTTCTTTGTAAGTAGAAAATTTTGTACCTTGCATGCTTGAGGCTCGCGCTTACGCAGAACCCACCTCCAGTCCGGAAAGGGTGATCCACAACCCATTAAGCTGCGGATTTACATTCCGCTTAGCGACGAGCCCGAAGTACCGCTCACTTTGAGCGTCCTGCGTGATGCAAGTGTAGAGGAGGCTATAGGGTATGCCCTCTACGAATACTGGAGTGAAGGTCGGGAGCCCACCATCCCAGCCAACTTGCAAGATGTCAAACGATGGAATATGCGCATCGTAGAAGATGACGGAACCATCGATGACGATTTTCCAGGTAGGAAGTAGACGGACGTTACTTGCGCAACATGAATCTAACTATAAGCTCCCACGAACTACAGCATTGGAGCGAACGCGAAAGATTTCTAAATTTGCTTTCGATTCATTCGCGTTATGCGAGGCACCGCCAGATAGAGGTTTGAACAAGTCGCAATTTCAGCGCTATTTATGAGATGCCTCCTAAGATGTCTTCTTATCAGTCAAACAACTGGACAGCAGCAACCGCCTCACGGCAACATCTAGCACTAGCCTTCTTTCCCCAACCTCTCCGACCTCCTCCAACTCAGCAGCAACCACTGTGTTCCTCAAGGTCCACCTCTACTCGACTATCGAGGTCAAGCAAACGACAACGATGCCCGTCGCGTCCAACATCCCGCTCGCCGAGGTGTTCGAGCAAATTTGCAGGAAGCGAAAGTACGATCCGAGCAAATACGTCTTCAAGATGGCTGACACGCAGACGGACGTCCCACTTGACAAAACCCTTGAGCAATTGAGGGTCTCGGAACTGTGCATTCTCAAGCGAGCGGGCGGTGGAGGTTTGTTCAAGTCGATGCGGCCCCCACGTGCCCATTGCTTACTCCTTTATTACCCCTTTCAGCCGGCGATGTGTTCCTCCGTCCACCAGACGAAAAGGTCGACATTGGAGATCAACCGCGGTTCATAGAGCCTGATGAGTACTCGTCGATGTACAAGGTGCGTCGGCAAGTATCCTACCGTAACACACTTAACATTCGATCTTAAACCTGCATTCGTTACAGCAATACTCAGTCATACACAAAGCATTTATGGGCCGGACCCATGACCGTCTGCTAACGATTGACGGTGACTACATCCATATCATGGCTGGGGAGAACAAGAACCTTTTCGATACCATGAAAACCGTAAGTAACAATATGCGCCGTGTGAAGTAGGCACCCCGAGAATTGAAGCCCTTTGCCTCCCGTTCTCAGGCATCATATCACATCAGCTCAGTTCTTTCGTGCAAAGGTGGAAAGAAGAGCAGCGCTTTCAAGCTGGTCGTCCAGCTGAAGTCGCACGATCAAAAATCGTTCGATCTTGAAGCCGTATCCGAGAACGAGGCTGGTGAGATGCGCTCTCGAGATCTCGCCCGATGGACCTTCATCTCATTGAGTTTTCTTCTCAGCGGAAATCTGTACAAAAATCTCTTTCCTGACGCAGCTCAACAAGCGAGATTCCAAATCCGTCCGGTGACATCCCTGTGGTCATCCTCACTTCACGCTCTCATTCATCTCACTTTTGGTTCCTCCTCTGCGCGCACCCTTTCATTCTTTCTCTTTCGGAATACTGTCTCGCCTTATACACTTTGTGAGGCTCCTGGCAATTATTTGTGTTTTCTATGGCGATTTGGAAGCGCTGCGGGAAGCAACACGTTGCCGAGCGCGTCGCGCCGTTTGGAAAGAGGGCGTTTTGGGCGCGGCCGCCTTGCCGCCAGGCTCAGTAGGACTAGCCGACATTGTCGCTTGTTGACTGCCAGAACTGCTGCAGGATGGCCGATCCACAGTCACCACCACCACCACCGTCTGCGGGTTCCTCTTTGTCAACGCCCGCCACTACCCCTCCACCACCCCAAGACCCCAACCTCCCACCACCAC
>JADGJA010000701.1:0-12129 GCA_027596035.1 Thoreauomyces humboldtii | reverse complement strand
GATCGAGTCCACTATTCGATGACCCTGTTCAGAGGGGAAGGGGGTGTGGAGGTCAGAGGTGAAAAAAAAAAAATTGGTTTTCCTGTTTCGAATGGGTACCTGCAAGGCGAACATGACCAGGATTGTGAAAAGCAAGCCGAGGAGACTTAACGGTCCGACGACCTTGAGGAAGTTGTTGTCGTATCGGTTCGCTCCCATCAGCGGTCGAAGGAGCAGTCGAGTGAGCAACCCGGCCACCAGCGGAATGCCGAGAAAGATGAGGACGCTTCGGATCACTGTCGAAGGAGGCGGCAGAAATTTGAAGGTGAGTCACGATGAATCATAGACACGAGAGGGGGGAAAGAAAGAACGACGAGAAAAGAAATAAGACGCACCTAGCCACATGTTGATGTCGATGGCTTCACCGCGTCCGACGATGACGGCCAGGAAGTATGCGAAAGGTCCGTACAGGAAGAGGGAGAGGACAGAGTTAATGGCAACGATGATGGCGCACCTGGATTCGTCACGAGGATAGTCAGTATCGTATGAAGACGAAAGCGTTTTCTCGCCACAACCCCCTTTCTCACCATTCCCGATCCCCATCAGCAAGGTCGTTCCAGATCAACACCATGGCGATGCACCTAGCGACTCCGACCAACAGAACACCGGTTCTGTAGCCAGGCAAGTCAGGAAGACAGGCCCAAGCCAAGGCGGCCATGAGCAAAGGAGCGAGGATCCAGTTGACGATCAAGCTGCTCGCGAGGTTCCTGAGCACGCCGCGCGCTCTGAACACGGATCCGAGGGTCTCGTATCGGACCTTGCAAAAGACGGGGTACATCATGATAAGGAGGCCGATGGCGATGGGGAGGGAGACGCTGGCCAGTTGGGTGGAGCCCAGGACCCGGGAGACCGAGGGAACGTAGTATCCGAGGACGACGCCGACCACCATGCCTGGATGGAGTGGACGGGAGGAGGAAGAGCATGAGCACACGAAGGATCTTCGGCTGTTCTGGGGGATGCAAAACGTTGGGCTCACATATGATGATCCACACCGGGAGCAACTTGTCGATCCATCCTAGATTCGCGAGCACACTGCCGGTGGTGGTGGTGGTGGTGGTGGTGCTTGGAGGAGCGTTCATCGTTGCTGTTGAAGACATGTCTCCAGTCTAGCGCGCAGTGAGATAAAGACGAGAAAGAGAGGAAGAAGGACGAAGGGGAAACGAGGGGGCAGGGGGAAAGGATCGCTTGTCTTGTGAAAACGCGAAAGGAAATTGAAGCCAAAGTGTGTCACCTCGTGCTACAATTCACGTCCTCACTGATGTCCGCTGATTGGCTACAGCTAGCAGAACCCTAACCACCCAAAACCTTGCCGCTTTGGGCCGCTGGGACACAGGCTTGAAAAAAAAGTACACATTGACTTTAGTCCACCGACTGTACGTTTGAAAAGATCACAGAGATGTTATACTTGTATGCAATGCTGGATCCTGTTAGGTACGCAATGGTGGGGTTACGCAGAATGAAAGGACCATGTACTGAGAAGGTGTGCCACAGAGAAACAGAAGGCTGTTGATTGCTATGGATCATGGGAGAACGCTTTGTGTACAGCAGACTTCTCACGTCTTGGTCTTGACTGCCGGTTTAGCATGAAGGTACGACGGAGGACAGGGGGGCCCATCCAATGCTAAGCATGAGATGATATCAGCAGCAACCGGGATACTATGGGCCAGCAATCGAAACGATCTGTGTACCAGGAGGTTCGATCTCGAGTAAAGGACGTCCGCATGCACAGAGTGGTCGGTTTCTGTCGGACTCGGGAAGCTGATTGTACTGGGCTTCGGCGTTCCGATACAACTGAGCCGCCTCCATGACAGCGGTGGCTTTGCTGGCCTTCGTAAGGGCTTTGTATTCCTTGGACTTCAAGCGGGTCAAGGAATCAATACTTTCATCGCAACGGGGCCAGCACAGATCTTAGAAAATATGCGGTACCTTGGTAACTGATCTCGGAATCACCAAGCCCAGCCAATTGTAACGAGGCGGGAGTGCCCTTTCAACTGCCCTTCTGTCCCGCCAGTCATAGGAGTACGCGATACTTCCGTAAACCGAGTGATCCATTGCGAGATGATGATCCAGGGCGGACTGAACAACGGCTTCGAGAGTACGGTCTGGGGCGCTTTTGTTGATGAAATCCAGAACCATGTCGCAATCGAACTCGCAGGGTGTCGAATCGCACCCAAGCTCCAGGCCCTCGATTTCCAAAGCCTTACGAAGGGTGGCCTTTCGAACCTCGGACCTCCGGTGCTTGATCTCCTTTCGCTTGCTTTTGTTAGCGTTGGCTTCGGCATCGAGCCAGGCCACGGCGGACGGCCCCCCATGCTTGGCAAATGCGACACAGATGATCTCTTGGCGATAAAACGCTCGCAAGAGTGCGCCACTAAGTCCAACGTGCTCGATGCAGGGGATCTCCTCGATGTCTTTTTCCTCCAGTCTGTTCATGAGAGATCGTGGTTTAGTCAGATAGCTAAAGCTGCCTCGGGAGCAAGCGAACTCTACTTAAACTGTGTTTTGGCGTTTGTAGCAGAAATGCATTCTGATGTATACTGCACGGGCTCTCCGCGTAAATAGCGAGGAAGCCTGAAGTCTACCAGCCTCGATTTCTTGATCCAGTAGCTTTTGGACGATATGATGCTATACCACACCTTGCCGCACGCGATATTACCAGCCATTATGAGCGAAGGCCTCGTACCTTTCAAGGATTTGATCTACCTTGCACGTTGCTCCCAGCTCCGCTACTTCCTCATTGGAAAGGTACAGCGCAATTCTGACTTTAAGCTCGGGAGACAGAGCATCAAGGTTGGGACCTTGCGGCACGAGCTTAGCGTGAGGATCAATAGGAACTTGTGGGGCCTGGGAGAGGCGAATGTCAGCTCACAACTCCCCATCCGACTCTTGGAGAAATACGTGGGAATCCTGGAAAGTGTCGACTGTGGGAATGTCGGGCCAGAAGCCAACTCACCTCACCGACCGTGAGCTGCTTCCTCAGCGGACATTCCCTGTGCCTGATAGTCTTGTGAGAGGTTGAACCACACTTGCAAAGCTTGACCCTAGACATTGTCTCCTTTTGAAATCACGACAGCATGTATCTCGAATGGTGACTGGGAAATGCAGCGGCGAAGAAGTGGTGAAGGCTGCCGAATGCAAAAGGTGACCCACAGAGTCACGGAGTCACGCTCTGAGGACTCACTCGGCCTGCCTCACCAACACACACACACACCGCACAACAATGGTGAGTGGTTGTCCTTCGACCTTTCTCTTTGCTCGTATGGGACCACGCAATCAAAGAAACTCCGCCGAAGGTCCTGGGTGGGAAACTGGTGCATGATACCGAAGCGAACACATGCGGGAAGACGGCGGCCCCCACTTCCAGAATTTTACTGGACGGGTGGAATGGTGGTTCTCTCGGGGTCTCCTATACTTTGGAACTTTACAAGCGACGAGGCGGGTGCTGAGAGCCCCTCTGGATACATGATCGCCCGCTTCGCGGCGTTCTTACCGAGTCTTTCCGTTGATTCGCACAGGGTAAAGTTCACGGATCTCTCGCACGTGCCGGTAAGGTCAAGGGCCAGTGCCCCAAGGTCGAGAAGCAGGAAAAGAAGAAGAAGCAATGCGGTAGGTAGAACTTCGCTTCGGAAAACCGGCGAAGTCCGCTTGAAGTGCTCATGTTCGTACCACTTACAGGCCGTGCTAAGAAGCGTCTGCAATACAACCGTCGGTCTGTGAACGCGGTTGAATCGTTCGGAGGAAAGCGCAAGGTATTGTGAAATCTCTTTTCCGAATGGAAGGCTGTTCTTTTTCCTGACAACTTCCTTCCATTGTGCAGATGAACCCGTCCCCTGCCGGAAAGAGCGGATAGGTCCGTTTCCATTACCTGGAAGTTTCCATGCCCCACCCTGCGTCGAACGGCCGCTCTTAGCACTCCGCTATCGCAACGACTTGTGCATTGCCTACGGATAGTTCCACTGGGCCTGTCTAGAGCAGCTAGCATGCGAAGGGGCCGTCATCGCATTGTTCCACCTGATCGCCAGCAGACAGAATCCACGAACCTGTGATCTCTCGGCATTTTTGTCTGGGAATAGACTGCGAATGGAAGTAGATGTCCCTACGCAAGTCATGAAGCTGTGCACGTCTGGACACCAGAATACATGTCACTCATTCGGCGCAAAGATTTACAGCAGCGCCGCAAAATGCAAGTATGTATAGCATGGGCAATGCAATCTCGACTGCAGGCGGAGCACGAAGGGGAGAGGTTGAAGAGTAGATCGTAGGGTCAGAGGTGCACAAGGCTGGTTTATTCGTCTAGTGGAGGGTCTTAAGCTCCTCAGCAACACGGACCAATTCTTATCATCATTCTGCGATCACATCGACAACATTCACCAACGACGAACCACATTGGCGCTTTATGCAAGGCAGCGGAAGCAAAAGAGGGAGCTGGTACATGTTCACTTCGGGTACACCAGTTGCCTCTCTCGGCTGCTGCACGGACTACGCTCTCATGCTCGTGACAGTATGCCGGTGAGGGCCAGTCAACAAGCCCGTCGTCGTTCGTTGTGCGCAATTGAGGAAATGGGGGAATGCTGGGTTTTTTCTTGTCCGTCGTTTTATACTGGACTGGTGGCTTGGCTGCCCAGTATGAATGGCTGCGCCATCGACTTTCGTGTGTCCGATCGGATCAGACACCCCCCCCTTCTCTCGAGCCTCCCATCGCAGCACCACGAATGGCAACGAAACCTGCCAACGTCGCAGGGCACAACCTTCAACCACCGTAGCAAGGCATGGCACAAAAGGCAGCCACGCTGTTCATCCTCGACGTCAGCCCATCCATGCGTGCCAGAAAGGACGCGGATGGCCTGACGTATCAGGAGCATGCTCAGAAGATCATTTACAAGATGCTGCACTCAAAAGTCATTGTAAAACGAAAGACAGACACCGTCGCGCTTTTGCTCGTAGGATCAACTGGTGCGTGTGCTGCTTGAAGCCAGCGTTAGAAGCTCCGGAACGCATGCTCACAGTATACAAAAACCGCGTGTTGCCAGAGACGAGCAATATCCTGGCTGAAGATGACCAGTACCAGCATATCCAAGCATATCAGTTTTCTAACGACGAAGACATCTTATTTAAGGCTGCCGATCTTAACTTGATGAAGTACATCGATGCCGGGATCGAGGACGGAAGTGGGGGCGGCGATAGTGCGTGCAAAAGAGCGATAGCCATCGACCGTCTATCCGATAGGCTGACTCCTTTCCCTTTTGCTGCACACTTCATTAGTGATGGACGCGCTCATTGTTGGAATTCACATGATCGAAGTGTTCACGACGGGAAAGACTGGACCGCTGAAGTATGATCGGAAGATATATGTGCTTACGGACGCAGCCAATCCGATGGTCACGGAGGACTACGAGACCGTGGTTGCGAATGCAAAGTCGCAGGGGATTACCATGAGTCTGATGTAAGAGTTAGCGCGCGCTCGACGTTCGTAATGGGCGGGAGAGTAACATGCTCTGCGGGCAGTGGCTACGACTTTGATGATCCTGAGCTTCCCAAAAGCGAGGACAAACCGCAAATCAAAGTGAGCAACCTTTCGACTTCCTTGTCGGGCGTCTGACTAACCATGATCCCCCAGAAAGATAATGAGGCATTCCTCCGCAACTTTGCCGAAGAGCTCTCGGGCCCTTTCTTCCGCTCCGACGAAGCAGCGGAAGCCTTGGACCAATTGCGCTCTAAGGACGTCAACATGACCGCGCTCTTCTCGGGCGCGCTCACACTTGGGGATCCTGAGCTGCATCCCGAATCATGTCTCAGCATTCAAGTCAAAGCCTTCAACAAGACCACCGAGCTCAAACTGCCTTCGGCAAAGAAGTGGTCGACCTTGGCAGAATCTCTCCCTGCAGAGGAACGGGAGAACCCGACCTTTGGGACTGTGGCAATGGATCGCACGTATAAACTTGCCATTGGCGACGATGGCACCGGGGATCCAGGGTCAGCGCAGGACGACAGGCCTTTGACGAAGGAAGATCTAGTGAGGGCTTACAAGTATGGCAAAACGCTGGTACCTATGTCTACAGAGGATGAGGAGGGAATGAAACTCAAGACCACGAAAGGAATGTCCATCATCGGGTTCCTTAGGAAGACGCAGGTCAGTCTCTTCCGTGGTTATCTACGTCATCCGCAAACAGCGCTGACTGAAGCCGTACACCATTAGATGCGCCGATATCAGTTTATGGCCGGGATACAGGTCGTGATTCCTGATGAAAAGTACCCTTCGGCGGAACGGCAGTTTTCTCCGTTAATCCAAGGAATGAACGACAAGAATATGGTAGCCCTCGTCCGATATGTCTCTCGAGATGGTCTAAGCCCCAAGCTCGGTTACCTGATTCCGGACTCGAAGAACCATGCCATGTTTGCACATGTAGGGCATGGGCGTACAACGGCTGTGACAGGCACCAAAAAACGGTCTAATGGCGCTTCTGTTGCCAGATTCCCTTTGCGGAAGATATTCGTCAACATGTATTCCCCACTCTCGACTACCTTTTAGAAGACGACGTGGCTGCAGCAAGAGCGTCTCTCTCTCAAGCTACCATGTCGGGAACCACTGTTGGATCTATCGGCGGAAGCGTTGGAGGATCTAAAACACATCGGCTCAACACGCGACTCGTGCCCGCACAGGATGCACTCGATGCAATGGACTCGTTCATCGACGCCATGGATCTCATGGAGGCGGTGGATGAAGGAGATGGGTATGTGCTTCATCAGGGCGAGACTTCCGTCATTTGCCATTTCGTTCATTCTCGTTACCTTGCGTTGCCAATAGGGAAAAACGAGAAGCTTACAGGCCCAAAGACGTCTTTAACCCTGGTTGGCAGAGAATCTACCAGTGCATCGGATATCGCGCCATCCACCCAGACGACACGTCCCTGCCGCCCATCGACCCACGAATAATGGCTTGCATAGATCCAATGCCCGAGCTCATCGACCAGGCCAAGCCAGCCGCTGAGAAACTGCAGTCATGCTTTTCTTTGAAGAAGGGTGCGTTGCGTGTTGTCAAGACATATCGCCTTCCTCTACCGTAAATTTAACGTATCGCTATGGTTATTCTTCCCAGTGGAGAAGAAGGCGAGTGGGAAACGAGCATGGACGGATCGAGCAGCGGCGTTGGGCGAACTCGTCAACCCGGACGATCTCCTCAACCGAACCGATGACGCGGCGGAACCGTCAGAGAAGAGAGTCAAAGTCGAGGTCGAAGCACCAGCCGTGACGAGCATGGCCGCCCTCACAGGTCGCCAGGTCGAGAAGGTCACCACGGCAGACCCCGTGAGCGACTTCAACGCCATGGTATCAAGGACCGACAAGGATCTTATTGTACCAGGTAAGAGCACTGCTGGATCCTCTCAGAGCTCAGGAATAGGACTTTGCATCTGACACTTCGTGATCCCATCATTCAGCCGTCACGGAAATGTGCGCCGTGATAACGGAACTAGTTACGCAATCCTTCGGATCTCAGCTCTACGACAAGGCGTTCTCTTGTCTTACCACCTTACGACAAGCCTCGATCGTTTACGAGGAACCCTTGCCTTTCAACACTTGGCTCACCACGCTCAAGTCGAGTCTGTCGACAGCTGGAGATCACTCAGACCATTCTGCTTTCTGGGATCGCGTGCGAGCGGCCAACATCTCGTTGATCAAGCATTCCGAACACTCGGAGAGTAAGGTGACGGAGGAAGAGGCTGATGAGGTAGGTTCTGCTTCTGCTGATGTTTCGAGTTTGGTCGGGTTGCTGACTCTTTGTGCGACTCGCGCCACAAAGTTTATACGGAAAGAGCAGGAGTCGGCCACGCCGGCTGTGGTCGAGACAGCTGAAGAGGACGAAGAGGATGACTTGGTGCGTGACTTCTTCCTTCTAGAATGCGAAATTCAGCGTTAGCTTTGCTAACGATTCCTTTCCTCTAGCTTGGCATGATGGATTGAGAGGTTCGCTATGATCTTGAAGGAATGTTTCTATCGCATTATGTACATATATAGATTGACTGCTTGCAGCCCCCATTACACTCGTACACAATCGCAAATGATCATACGACGAAAGACGCGATCGGATCATCCTTAAGAGAGGCGGTATCGCGAATCCTTCGCGAAACCAAGCACCAGCTGCCAGCAGCAAGATATAGATGACGGCGACAGATGGTGTGCTGCTCCATCCAACTTGTTCCCTTATTCCTTGTCGGGATGAGCCTCCTCCCACTCCCGGACTTGCTTCATCTCCCCCACCCTCTTCACAATGGTCGCAGTGGCGGGAAACCCCTCGGACAGCAACGTGGTGGGAACGCCGTCCAACGTCCCACCGATGATCCAAGACGCCCAAGTGTAGAGATGGAGGTCGAGGACGGTCGTGACGTTCCCGACGCAGTATCCTGGATGCTCCGACAGGGATCGATCGAATCGCGAGAGGAGGTCCATGAACCGACTGGTGGTGTCCATGATGGCGGCACGTTGACGGGCCTTTTCCGTCTCGTCCTTGACGTACATCGTTGGAACCATGATGCCATCCATCTCTGCATCGAAACAAACGGGGATTCAATTCCAGTGCACAACCCAGTGGAGTCGATCCCAAAGGCTCTCACCCCCCCTACGCACCATCCACGACGTTCATGAGCTCGTCGACCTTCAATGCGAGGAAGGGATCCGTCGGGTAAAGACCGACGTCCGGCTTCAACTTTCCCACGTAACGCAGGATCGGCACGGTCTGGGAAACGACCTTGCCGTCGACGGAGATAACCGGCACCTGTCCGAAGGGGGTCGAAGGTTTGAGCGTCTTCCACTCCGCTGATGCAAATCGGTGGTCTTGGAACGAGATGCCTGCGATCTGGAGGGCTAGACGTATCGGTTCTGCTCGACCCTATCGTGTGATGGATGGAAGGGTGAGTACGTGATGTTCGTCTGACTGATGGAGGAGGCACTTTGAACATGAAGAAAAGAAACCAACCTTGAAGTCAAAGTAGGTGAGCTTGAGCGCTGGGAGTTGCTGCGTCGTTGCCGAGGACATTGCGGTGAAAAGACTTTGTCGCGAGACTTTACTTGTCGTGGTACTTTAGGACCGCCGGTTGGTAGGGGGTGGTGGTGGTGAAGAGTCCCCCATGTGAGGCCGAACGGATCGGACTGTGCTGTTGTTTCGATAGCCAACACCCTCGGCTTCCACAAGACCCGCGACAGTCCAAATGTGTACGGTGAAAGCAAATGGTTCTTCTACCTTGTTCAGGACGGACATCGTGCAGGCGCATGAGGCCACGTGGCTGCTTCGAAGCTCTCATTCGCGGGAGCAATAAGGTCGCAAAATGCGATGGCGAGCTTTCGTCTTATCTTCGTTCCGTCCAGCACCCTTGATCATGCAGGACAGATTTGCCGACCCGGCTATGTCGCAGCGCTGGTTTGCTCTAGCTTCGCTTGTCAATCCATTCGCATTTATCAATTGGATCGATGTTCCCCGAAAGAGTCCTCGACTCTGAGCCTGTCATCCAAGCTGTCGGTCGAGCTCAACTTCAAAGGCCAGGAGACGAGTCGATCGTAAGGGGGAGAGCACCCGCTTGAGCTTCGATATCAACAGCTTCCAGGGAACAAAGCCCTTTGAGCTGAAAAGTAGTATCACCATCGGAAGATATCCCATTCCCCAATCTGACATGGCTGTCCCCGTGCTCAGGATGAAGCTGTTCAAAACCGACAGGTTCTTTCAGTTGGAAGTTCCTTCAAATAGTCCGACTCGAGGCGTGAGAGCGATAAATATAGAGCAGGTCATGTCCAGGGAGCGTGTACCGAAGTTAGGTAACGCCTTCTTGGAACGCCGAACTGTAGCGCTCCGCACATCTTCTGACGATTTCACGAATTCCCCCACGACACCTTATCAATTTGACAACATGAATCAGACGGAGATTGAGGCCTGCATCGGGAACCTCGGAGTGCAAGCCGTTTTTGAGGAACTGGCCATTCCTGTTGTTGAAGCCGCTGCAACACAGGGAGCCTGTAAGTTTCTCGTAGACCTTGGCCTAAATGCTCTGGGTGATTAACTCGTTGTCCTCGTAGTGGCGTATGGAGGACCCGGTGTAGTGGTCGGGACGGCTTGGCCACTCATTGCACTTGGTGGGCTTGGAAATCTATCTCGCCTCTCGAATTCCCTATACCGCAACGACTAATTTTGATCATCTCGTAGCGCTGGGAATCAGCACGTGGAGGTTAAAAACCAAGCCGAACATTCGGGCAGTTTTACTCTTCACGGCCGTGCTTTTCAATGTTGGCGATGCGATAAATCAGAGCATTGCGAAGTGAGCACTCCAGAAATCAAGAACTCTGCTCGAGTTACTCACTGATGTATGGTTCTGCAGGGGAACTTCGCCGTTCATCCTTCTCGGTGACACAAGACAGGCGAGGATCTACTTGAACTTCCTCGTGATCCTCTCGCAAATTCGATTCGGCATACTGTTTGCAGCCGCCAGCTGGAGGTACGATCCCGAAAGATGAGAATCGGTCACCACGGAGCACTCATAGCACTCCTCATTACAGGTTCTCCGCTGTTTCTACAAGCGCCAAGGTTCGCAATGCTTTGATCTACGGAATGGTGGCGGCTGCGGTGGTCATGACAGGGGTAACGGTCGGAGTCGGTCTAGCGGACATCAAGAAGACGAAAGTCGTGAGCAAACTCTATTGGGGACTAGTTCTGATCCTGCCTATCTTTTACGTTATCCTTGGACTCGGTGTTTTCACAAGATCCGTATGTGAAACCGCAAGGATATCTTGAGACTGTCCGATAGCACTGAAGTACTTTTTCTGCTATATTTCAGTTACGGAAAGCACAGCGTGAGGTCAAGAGCTCACACGTGGGCATGTCGCACCTCCAGATGTCAAATAACATCCTGATGGGCCTGACGATCGCAATCTCCTTTGTCTTTGTGTTCGTCTCGCAGTTCCTCGACGGTATGGTCAATCCCCCTATTTCGACAGGATTTCGGCCCTTTCAGCCTAACGCCTGCATTCCCTTCTTCTTAGCCGACAAGAACAACTACGTGATACCCACCTCGCTCCTTCTGGGAACCTCCTGGACGCTGTTCGAGAATGCGTTCGAGCTGCTCACCATCTTCCAGAAGGCGGCATCGGTCGCAAACTCGGCGACGGACAGCAGGAGCAAGACGGGCGGCGGTCAGCAGTACTCGACTAACAAGATGAAGAGTACCAACGCACTGAGCACTACGTCCGGTACCACGTCTTCCAATCACTATGTTTGAGATTTCGCTTCCTCCCTGCTGCACACGATGATGTACTTGAAAAAATGTGATGGACAATCGATATATGATCCCTTCTTATCTCCCATTCCTCGTTTGCGCGACACGTCCATCCATACATCAGACTCGCCCGTTCTGACCAAGCGAAATGCTGTCGCTCTTTTTGATTCGTGTATTGGTAGACGGGCCTGTTTGTCAGTTACATACTTGACGACAGTCTTAACTTCGGGAGACAAGGGACGGCGCCAGCTCAATGTTGACAGAGATCGACGCTCGGGGACTACTGGGAGCAACCGCTGCAACGTGACTGTGATGAGCATTCTTCCCAGGAGTGAGTCAGCACGACGAATGCATCTTGACTCAATCCGCCCAACGAAGGTTGTGGTTCCATCTTGCCAATCCCATGTCGGTTGATCATACAGCGTATAATAGCTCACAGGACATAAAATCGAAGAAATCTGAAGCCAGTTACTTGAACACCCATCAGCACTACCATTAATACAGCAATCGGCTCCTCCGTAACGGTGTTCCGCTGTGAGGTGCTCCGCCCCTGGTAGTCGCTTTCTCGCATTCGGCAAGGGCGGAAGGTCCAAAAGTAGAATTTTTGACAGGCTCCTCAAAAAATGCACGCACTCATATGTTTTGTAATAACTGCTGCACCTACGGGGGATTAGCTCAAATGGTAGAGCGCCCGCTTAGCAGTTTCACTTGTTTGCGGGAGGCAGGGAGATCGATACTCCCATTCTCCAGTATGTGCATCAACCGGTATCGCGGTTCAGCGAAGATTTCATTTTTGGGCCGCCTGACTTCCGTTTTGCCCCTGGTTAGGCAACCC
>JADGJA010000700.1:0-12227 GCA_027596035.1 Thoreauomyces humboldtii | reverse complement strand
TAGTACCGACGCTTCGGGACAAGCCCTGGCGGGTGGTGACTACAAGAAACCATGGTACGGGTATAACCATACGACACACCGGTGTTTGGAGCGGTACTATCCTGAGTTTGAGGTATGTTAACACTGCGTCCTTGTGTGAGCAACTGGATTGGCTTGGAGCCCGGGGTTAAAATCGTCATTGCATCCTGGTTGAATGCTGCCAACCCGTTCCCGTCAAGCCCGATATAGCTGCCAACCCCGCTCGTAGTGTTCTTGAAGTAAAAAGACATCTGTGAAGTACCGCTTCCAATAAACTGACTTAAAATCCGAGTTCCTGTCAGAGTCAAGTTTATCAAACTTTGCGTAGGAGAGAGTCCAATGTTAACTCCTGAAACGCTAAAAGCAGCTGAGAATGTTAGATTGTTTTGTTTGGTGCTTCCCAGATTTGTGATGTTCGTCTCAGCAGTGGAAACGTGTGTTGTCAGAGCCGAAACATTTGAATTTGTTGTTCCCAAATTCGCAACTGTGGAAAATTGACTATCCGAATAACTTCAACTGGTTAAAATTGTTTGAGTTGTATCCAATTGTAAGCGTCTTGTTTGTATCATTGGGAGTAACGGTTGACCCTGAAGACTGAACGAAGTCCGTTTTTAGATTAAAATAGATGGTTGTTGGGAGCGCCGTTATTGAACTCTCCACATTGGTGACTCGTGTGGTCAGAGCCGAAACATTTGAACTTCTTGTTCCCAAACTCGCAACTGTGGAAAATTGACTATCAGCATACGAACGGCTTGTAATGACTGTCGAATCGTATCCAAGTGTTATGGTCTGGTTCGTATCATTGGGAGAAAGCGTTAGCCTTGAAGTCGCAATTAGATCTGATTTCAAATTATAATAAATGGTCGTTGGGAGCAATGTTACTGAACTCACTACATTCGTGACTCGTGTGGTCAAAGCCGTTGCATTTGAATTGGTTGTTGAGAGATTTGCTATTGTTGCGAATTGACCATTCGCATAACTTCGGCTTGTTAGTATTGTCGAATTGTATCCAATTGTAAGCGTCTTGTTCAGATCATTCAAGGTAATTGTTAACCCAGAAGACTGAAGAATGTCAGTTTTTAAACTAGATTAGATAGTCGTTGGGAGCGCGTTTGTCAATGTGCTTATGTTACTGTTGGTAGTTAATAAACTGCTTTGCAACGCAAAGGTGGAATCAGTATAGTTTTTGTTCACAGCGTCCGTTGCATTCACGGGCGCCACTAGCCCCAATGGACCTGTCAACACTCCTCCAGTAGCTGAGAATGATTGGAGAGATGCAGTTCCACCTACAAAGAGAGATTTTGCGATTCCTATACCTTCAGCAATCTGAAGTGCTCCCGAAGTTGAAGATGTGCTGTCCTTTGTTCCAAGTATATTAACAACGTTTGGTGCTCTATACAAAATCTGTGTCGAACTATCAGAGTACCCATATATAGTCGTTTGTTGGCAGGTAAACCTGAAATACTTGTAGGCAACTGTGCTGTTCATTTGGAACATTTGCGTCGGCGTGGATGTCCAATTAGCAGCTGTAAATGGTGTGGGAGGGACATATAAAGAATTCCAAGCGCTACCATCATTGCTTCCGGCGATTGTAAAAAGCGCTGGGTCGTCCCCAGAATGTGTATATGACCAACTTTGGAGAAGGATTGCAACTGGCAATTGAATTTGACGCCATTCTCCTGCTATTGCCGTATTGCTAACAGTAGTGCTTTGGGAGCTTACATATGCTCTCATACCCGTAGTGTAAATATGAGAAGAACTGAAGACTCCTCCGCTTGGGTCCCCGCCGTAAACTTTATAACAATCAAAGTTTGTATAATTGTTACTAGGAGCAGATCTTTGGGAAGTAATATATGTTCTGTTTGCATTTGCCGAGCCAGTGATAACCGAAATATTATTTGAAGCCAAAATTGTTGCCAGCGTTGGCAAAAACATCGGCGGATATGCTCTTACCCTGCTCTCAACTTGAAATATCGACGAATACAAACCTCCAATCAATGGTGTGGACGATGTCAAGTTGGTTAGATTTGCATTCAAGAGCTGATATCCTCCCACAACGTTGCCAATCGTAGCAAAGGTTAAATCAGAGTACTGTCTGGATGTGATAACTGAACTGTTGTAACCAACGGTTATTTGACTGTTTATATTATTTGCCGACACTGTGATACCTAAGCCCGGAACGATGTCCGCTTTTAACGCGGTATAAATCTGGCTTGGAAGACTAGTGCTGATATTTGTTATCGCTTGGGTATTTCCTGTAGTTGAATTCTCATCTGTTGTGGCTCTGTTTTGCAACGTAGTTATAGAGTTTGAGTTGGCAGATATTAAACCCTCATTTGTACTTTGCTGAGCCGAAATCGGAGCAATGGCTTGACTCAGAAGACTAACTGTGAATGGTCATGATATCCTATTTTCGAATTCCCAGGTCTTGTCCACATTCATAACACTCGTTAGATAGCACAAGCGTATATCTTCAAGAAAACTGTCGGAGAGAAGGCGAGTCAAACGAGTCGTTTTGTCACTAAGAATCGCAACGTTGGAACCAGGTCCATAGATATAGTTGCCATTTGGGTCTTTTAGAAAAACTGAATTTCCGGAAGAGTCCTGTTGGACTGAACCATCAGGATTCTTTGCTGTTTCCCGGTCACGCTGGTAACCGAAAACGGTCCCAAACAAGCCGCCTACTCCAGCAGCAGCAGCTAATCCTCCGAGGAGAATAGGAAGCGACTCCAAGGTGCCTTCTACAGCCTCGACGCCATCGACAATTTCTGGTAATGTTTCAAGAACAGTGTCTGGAATGATGTCTTCGAGTTGCCCCGATTCTTCGATGACTTCTGGTGGTTCTGTTTTGTTGACCCTTAGATCATTCTTATCGTCAGACTTTTCTTTCTCATCATCGTCCTCTTCCTCTTCTTTGACACCAACAGCCGAGATTTCATAGACACCATTAGCACCAGTGACGATAATCCCGGTCCCAGCTGTAATTTTGATTGTTGATGACACTACGCCATCTGCAACTTCTATCCCAACTCCTCCGGTGATTTTGGGAAGAGTACAAGATATGGTCGCTTCTTCGACGGTTATGTTATCCTCACCAACGTAAGCCCCTGATAAAGTTGAGTCTGTTTTTTTGATAGTAACTTCATTGGCAGTGATGTTGCTGGAAATCTTCCCCTCTGCTTGAGTGAACGTGAGATCCTCGTCAGTTGTTAATTGTAAATTCACAGCGTTTTGCCCGGAGCTCTTGTGTGAAACTTGAAATCCTTCGCCAAAGTTGTATGAATCCGCTTGCAGTTTTCCATTGGTAGCAAAAGCGGTACTCCCATCAACTATTTGAGATAGATCTAGATTTAGAATGTTTTCATTCAATTCCAATCCGCTTCCACTTGCGGTCTCGACATTGCCTGTAAGCGTAATGGTGCTTCCTTCTGTTTCTACGAGGATTTGGCTGTTTTGTGAATTGAGAGTCGGAGTTACCTTTCTGCTATTGAACTTGCTGGCGTTTTCGTTGATGCTCAGTGCTCCAGTCGAATCACTAACTTCGATGTTGCCAGTAAGAGAAATATTGGACCCTTCAGTTTCAACCAATATTTGTGGGTTAGCGCTTGATACATTTGGAGTGACTTTGCTGGAATCAAAAGAGATGACATTTCCGTTGATTGTCAGAGCACCAGATGAATCTGAAACTTCAATATTTCCGGTTAAAACGCCCTTCCAATGAGAATTTGGGGATTAGATGAAGTTAGATTAAGCGAAACAGCGTTCTCTTCCAACGTGAGCGTAGCTGTAAACGTCAATCCTGATGCAACCTTACCGTCCTTTACAACGATTGTTGTTTCGTCTATCAATGGTGATACATTCACACTTAGATTGTTTTCGTCGTCAACTGCCAGAGTTGCATCTTTTGTTAGCAGGACGGCGCAGCTGTGGGAACTGATAGACGAATGTATATGTTGGTGAAGCTTACTCGACTAAGGGGGAGAGAGCCGAGGGGGAAGGAGACTATCTAAGGAGTGGCTGTGCTCCTGCTATGTGTGTCCGGGTACGCCGGACACAGGCGCAGGTGAGACAACGGGTAGGATGACCTACCCCCGCCAACATCTTTTCTAACTGAAATTAGACGTTTGCCATTTAACTTGCCTCCAACGTCTATAGCTGATCCTGTTTCACTTTGGTAATACTGAGCGAGAAAAGCAGCAGTAACAGCTTCATTGTTGTTTGGATTGAAGTTTGAGGAGAGGCTAACATGCGGAACAGACAAAGTCGACAAAAGTGAGCTGTAAGTGAATGATTCAGAAGAATTCAGACCATCCAATGGTCCAAAGAAAGGAATCGTTTGATCACCTTGACTTGCTATACATAAAGTGCCACTTTCTTGATTGAAATCGCTATTAGTTTTTAGTCTCAAGACCTGTGCTTCCATATCAGGGACAGCATTCGTAAGTGCGCTTAGGGATGCATATCCAAGCGCAATGGCTTCATTTGGAGTTACGTCTGTGATTGCATCATTAGACAAAGCACCTAAAGGTTTCAAGATTTCCTCAACATTGGTAACAAGTTGCCCAATGTTAACTTCCAATCCTTTACCAAACGTAATTCGAATGGAGTTGTCCTCTTCGTGAATGATTGGAACGCTAACAGTTTCTTCGGCAGGAAAGACAACCGATAGTTGATTATCACTATTGACGGTTTATGTTGATTCATAAGCTAATCCGATTGATTCGTTCTTTTCTCTACACAATGGAGCAGTTAGAGCTTCCAGCGATTGTGCTTGAGGAACAACGCTTAACTGTCCAGCCTCAGTTAATTGCAATGTATCATTGTATGCTAAACCAAGACCTGCATTGGTGATGGCAGTTTGAGCATCTGCATTCAATGAAACAGTTTGATTATCAGCTTCATACAAGAGTGGCTGGGCATACGTATTGGGAATGGCTCCTAGTTTTCCACTTGAAGTGACTTCGAGTGTTGTTTGATTGATATCTAAGGATACATCAACAACACCTGATTTGGTTATGGTTACCAACGGAGCATTAGTCGTAACTTGGTTGACTTCAATTGGATCATTTTCGTTGGAAACCGTATTGAACTCACCGGTGTCAAAATTCTGCAATGCATCATTTTGACCAGATGCAGTCAATGAATTTGATACCAACGCACTACTCAAGTTTATGCGATCCTAAGTTCTTATGCCGGACAAGGTCCCAGAATGGTAATTCATTAGAAAGCTTTTCTTATTTACATTTTATTGGAGAAATTTAAACAATGCCTGGAGTCTTTGCTACATGATTAAGAAATTGGAAACCCGCCTGATGGATCTGTCCAATGCTTTGAAGCCCAAGATCCGCAAAGTTGTTTGCTTGCTGAGCCTTTTCTTTGAGTTTGCTTCCAAAAGCATCGTTACTTTGGATCCCTGTGTTTAAATGAGTGGCAAGTGCATGAGCTTTCGTTGGAACTTCATTGGCTTGCGTTAAGAGTCGCTGCGACGTCGATATGTGCTTTGGGAGGTTAGACAGGAATGATTTCGTCTGTTTGCTTGCGTGAAAGAGAAATCCTGAGACGCCTTTTTTTGCTTCGGCAAGAAAACCCATATCAAGACGAGAAGTTTGTATGTTTACCTATTATAAAGATAATTCAATCTCCAATGGCACAAGTATACAACGACCCGTTTGCCAGATTACCAACACAGAATGCGTTGCTTTACGGCTTCCAACCCGTTTAAACATTAATGTACGCCAATTGAGGTTTGTACAAGGTGCTCCAGTTGAAACTTGGAATCGTCTAACACATAAATCCTTTGTTGTCCCTGGCAAAAAGAATTATCCAGGTGTTTTCGATACACCTGGAACAGCTGACAGTCCGTTCAAGTTGCAAGCAGGTCCTTACCAAAGCAAAGTGGCTAAGGATGCAGTCGAAGCGCTGCAGGCTGTGGAAAATTACAAAGCCAACAAACAGTACTTTGATGAACTCGATTCTGGAAATTTGTTTCCTTGCCGAAACAGACCGGTCACTGTTGCCGCTGCTTCAACAAAAACAGAGAGCGATGGGAGCAATGTGATCTTTCACCAATCCGGATACATTTGCATGCAGCAAAATCAGTTCATTGGAGATTCAACACGAACGGTTCTTCGTGATGCGGACCCAACGTTACCTGATAAGCCAAATTCACCAACTGGGCACACTGTTCTTGAAAGTAATTGTGTTGATAATGTCACCAATAGTGGTGTCGAAATGTCGACTAAAAGTCGAAAAAGTCGTCCCCGTGACACTAGTTGCTGGAAAAAAGCGTAAGACATCAACAGAATTGGATTGCACTAAATTCTACAAGCAAATCGATCAAGCGGACCTGACCAGATCTTCTCCGTACCTTTAACGCCTCCAAACACGCCAACGAGTCCTGTCAGCATGAGTAGTCAAGTGCCGTTCGTAGCTCGGGGTACCAAGCGAACATTTACAGATGCGTTTCCAGATCTACCTAATGGCAGTATGGTCCGCAAGCAAAGAATGACCGACGCTTCCAATCGGTATACAGATCCAGAAGCTAAACAGCAAGACATATTTTGCGGCACCAAGAGAAAGCGTTCACTCGACGATGTTGGGATGCAGACCATCAAACGTGTACAGCCGCCATCCTCGGCGAATGATATGTTCGGAGGCAATGTTGTTGGATCCCAACATAACGTTTTGAAAAGGAAGGCGGAAGATTAATTATAGCGGATGCAAGCACCAAAACAACAAATCGCAGATAACAGTCCGTTTGGATCTGATATACGCGCTTCAAACATATTTGGAAGCAATCCTTCTGAAATGGTTACAGATCCGTTGGGAGTTGCTCCTGGAAGGAACGTCGAAAGGAAAAAAAGAGGGCCACCTAGGTCAAATAGCATTCCAGTCAGAGTTTTGACCCCTTTGACCAAAGGAAAGAAGCCTGCAACGTACTTGGATTAGCCAAGTCAGATACGTTTCTCGAGGGATTCAATATATAAACTGAAGCTTTATCATTTTCCACATTTTACTTGGCACCTTTCTTCTTAAAAAGGAATGCATGCAATTGGGGCCGTACGACTCCCTTCTTTGGCTTTCCTTTAGTAGTGTAAACTTGGCTTTTAGGCATTTTAGGTCCTGTAGTGTTTTGTTTAGTTTTACTTGTAACTTGAGAAAATATATCTTGATTGCATCGAAGCACCGATAAGCAAGGTTCTCTCAGTGTACACAGTTGTTAGCAAAGGCACACTCATGGAAGGTGCGTTGACTGGATCGTGAGTGGTGATCCAGCGCAAGTTTCCATCAGTCCCGATGCGGCTCAAGCACAAAGTGTCATCTTCATTGTTCGATTTCCAAGAGTAAGCCATCATGAAATTGTGACTGTAGAAATTTCCGAAATCGATATCTTCCTCTTGGTAACTAGTTGACTCAGATGTTTGACTCAGATGTTTGGGAAATACCGAGCTGCAAAAAGGATGTACTGCCATTGGCACTGTTCAGAATTTGGAATGGTCCATTAGAACCAACGATTGACAGTCGACGTGTGGCGGCATTATATGTCGCACTATATTGTTGCGATCCAACTGCGGACATTGAGTTGGCAATGACTTGAAGGATGCTTGTCAAATCATAAGTGCCAACGGCTAAAGCAGCCGTTAACGATGCTCCCCCTTCCTCTTTGAAAACAATTTTATCATTGCGACTGTCTGTGGAATCCCAATTTTGAACAAAATTCACACTCACCACGCAAAATCCGTAGCAAGTGATGTTAGAATTCAGGCTAAAGTTCAAATCGTTCAACTTTGGCAACGTTGCGCTGTTGAGGATCAATTGTCGATACATTTTATTGTCTGTTAGTTAAAGGAGGAGAGAATAATTAATGCAATCGATCCCCAAAGCAAAAATTCCAAAGGAATTTCAAGTCAAGATAAAAGATAAAACTTCTGATGGGTTTCTCAAGAAATATTTCTCCTTGATAATTGCTGGATGGTCGAGATCAGGCAAGACGACGTGTATGATTCACATGCTGGGTAAGCTTGTGCCTGCGTACAAGTGTGTTATTGTATTCACTCCCAGTATTGAAGACCCAACTTGGACTGCTTCGCGAAAACAGGATAATGTGTTTTTCTCGGATGTCGTTAGGAATCCCATCTTAAACGAGTTGTTCACAAGACAGAAAAGTCATTATTCTAACAACAAGGACAACTCCTTGCTAATTGTCATCAATGACTATGGACTGCTTGCGCGTGTCAGCGGATCCAATGTTCTAAGCCCCAACGACAACAAACAGAAGATGCGGTCTCAACTGGCATAAAACAATCATTAGACATTCTGTTCTCGAGAGCTTGCCATTTTGGGGTTTCCATCATGAGTTCCTTTCATGACGCCCTTCAAATGTCACCATTGCAAAGAGTTAGTGCAACCCACTATATCATTTATAGACTCAACGACAAACAAGTGGAACGAATAGGACAAACAGCTTCTCCAAATGGCGCATGATTATACTATAGAATCTTACAATTTTCTGTACATAGATCTAGATGAGTACAATTTCCGTACAATTTTCGTCGGGACGGCTTTAGCAATCTGTTTGTTCATTATTCTAAAAATGTGTCTTATTAAAGGAGGGCTAGATAATAAGCCCAGGCTCTTTATACAACGCAACTGGAAAAAGTTATTGATAGAAGAAAGCTTTGTTATCTAAATCTATAGTCAAGGAGGAACGCACGTCACAGTGACTGGAATCATTTGGAGAAATGTCCACTATTGGACATTTTGATAGCGGAGTTACGGTAAACAAATTCAATTTCATACAAGTTACTAAAATGATACATAAACGCAAACTAGACTTTCTCCATTCCGTTCACCCAATTGCTGGGATCGAAATCCGGATGTATCTTGGCTTTCTTTGCAGGATTCTCTCTCTTGTTTTCGCTTTCCGACGATGAGGACGAGCCAGACGAGCGTTCCCGTTTTTTTCCTTTCCCCACCGGCGCCACAGAGGGTGCGACAGTCTGTGGCGCAACAATAGGTGCGACGGGTAACGGTGCGACCGGCGCCACAGAGGGTGCGACAGTCTGTGGCGCAACAATAGGTGCAACGGGTAACCGTGCAACCGGCGCCACAGAGGGTGGGACAGGCTGTGGCGCAACAACAGCTACGACGGGAAATGTTGCGACCGGCGCCATAGACGGTGTGACGGTTTCTACTACGGTTTGTGGCGCATGCCTCACCGGCAATCCAGTCGCAGGGTGAGCTGCTTCAAGCGTGGTGTTAGTGTTAGGAGGGAGGATTTGCGCTATTGTTGGTGCTGCAATTCGTCCGGGTTCTGAGACTCCCATCATCTGGAGTTGTGAACGCTGTTCTAAAAGATGCTGCCGCTCCTGTAGCTGCTGTACTATTGCTTTAATCTGCAGTTTCATCATGTCCCACTCTGACAAACGTGGTTCAAGATCTCTTTTCTTTTCTTCGAGGAGCTCGTGAAGAGATTGAACATATGGGTTGCAGATTTTTGCAAGAACGTCTCCCAAGAACGTGCCAGGTCTTACGGCAGCAATCATGTATTCAGCTCTATCTGACCCAGAACCCTCGCTGTCCGACCCAGCCACTGTCCTTCCAACTGCTAGCCGTTGCTCTGCGAGCCCTGGCGGTGCCCGTGCCCTCCAATTCCATCAGTCTGCGTCCCAATGGCTGGCAATGGCTGGGTGAAGGGCTACGACGCCAGCATGCTAGTCCACTTCTTGCACAAGACGGGGCAATGCAGCCGCTGTGGCAACGCTGTGCAGATTTATCACGAACTCTTGTCTGTTGCCATGTTGCCATATATCGGACTGGCTGGCAGACCCCAGTCGCTCCTGCCTCCTCATCCGGCCCATTGTCATATGACAGTTGTTGGCGCCGCACGCGTGCTGAACGTTGAGGATGGTTTGAAAAGAGGAACTCCTGCTCATGAAGGGAAGCCCTGCCTCAGCTACCAGCGGCAGGCCGTGAAATCTCTCGCCGGTGACCACGCGGAACTCTTGACATTCCAGCTCTGTGAGGCGCGCTGCCACGACTATTCTCGCTATGCGTCCGTCGCTCAGAAGATGAAACTGGCTGCTCTTCTACAACACTCCAGCTTGTTGTGTCTGCGGAAGCCGATATATGTTGCGCACGGCTTCGGACTGCATGGCATCGTCAGCTCCCTGCCGCGGCAGAGGAGAGAGTCCCCTGGGCATCACTCCAGCCACCACGCCGTGCCGCATAGCCACTATCCTCACAAACGAATCACCTGTAGTCATCTCGATGACGTTGCTTAAGGAACTCTCCTTAGACCGAGGGCTGACCCTCAGGCTGTACCGCCGTTCCGGCCTAATCCAGGGTTAAGTACCTTAAATGAAACACTGTCGAAATGACTTAGTACGAATGCCATTGGCATACCACGGCCCCCTCAGCCTCGACCCATCAAGCTTTAAATAGCGAGAGGCTCCAAGAGTGCAAATAGCCCTGCCTTTGATCCGTACACTGCCCAATGACCTTGCCATTGTTCGTACAGTGCCTTTCCGAGTAGTAAACCTGTTTCTCAGGGGAAACCTACTCGGATCTGGTCTCTAGGAGTGCTCCTGTTTCTCAGGACCTCCAGTTTGTAGTGGAGTGCCGGATCCTGATGAGTTAGGATATATAGCTGGTACGAGATCTTCTCGGTGCCAGCTCATCACACACTCATCAATCATGCAACCTTCCAACTACTCTCAACTCTCGTACGAGTCCAGCAACCAGTGCAAGGTCCGTCGTCTTGGTTCCAAAGAGATCGAGGCTGATTACGACCTTCTACACAACTCTGTGCGCTGGCCGTCCACCGAACTACCCGGTTCTCTTTGGGCAGCCCCGACTGCTGGTCATGACCACCCGGAGTATCCCACCCCGTATGCTGCGACTCCACCTCCGGGTGTAGTCTTCAACATGGGTCTCGCTCTTCGAGATGACCCTCCGGCGTGTTTTCCCGATGCGCCCTGGCCGCCCACAACCGTTGCTGTGAACATCGGTCACCAACTCGCGGTAATCCGTGACCGGCTTATCTCTCTGGATCACGAGGTTTGGCTCGTCTTCTGCAGAGGAATGTTACAAGATCGCGCAGACCAAGTCATGCTCGCCCGTCTACGCAAGTCTTGTATCACCTTCTGTGATTCCATTGGAACAGACTACCGATTCATCGCATGGAGGCGTTCCGACCTGCACGAGGACTGTTTCCTCAAAGAACAGGCTGGTAAGGTTACGCTTGCCATTAGTACTTTTGGTAATAAGTCATTAATTTGTCCTTCATCCTTAATCTATTCTAGAGAGACGGAGCATACGCCGTCCCTCAACCCCTCTCTGATGTCTTCCGAGACCGGTTTGACCGCGCTTACAGCGTTGTATAGTCTGGTGTGGAATTGGGGAGCGAGAAGTTCTCGTAACCACCAAAGTGCTCAACTCGAGGTGTTCTGTCAATTTGTGAACAAATCAACAATTCTCTCTCAAAGTCAAGATTCTGTTTATTAAATGACTTATAACATTGTTTGAAAGGTCTAAACAGGTCAGATGGGTACTCTTTTTATTATTTCCGCTTCTTCTTCCCCCTTTCTTTAGCACCTTTCAGGCGCGAGTTCCATATGAATAGAGACTCAGCGTCGAGGTTCTTGGCCTGCTCCCAAGTGTTCTCGTGGGATCCATATCCTTTCCAAACCACATTATAGTGAGGAATTCCCCTCAGCGTCTTTTCTGCGATGATCTTCTCGATCTCATCATAACGCTGGCCCTCGATCACCACTGGCTCGGGAACCACTATTGGTTTCCGATGTCGACTGCGAGTGGGTTCGATGTAAGGCTTCAGGATGCGGGTATGGAATACCGGATGGAGCTTTCTCCATTGGTACGACAGTTCCAGTTTGTAAGTATCTGGATGTTCGCCCTTTTCTGAGATGGTGAATGGACCGATCCAGCACTCAGCGAGTTTCTCGTTGAGTCCGGTGACGCCCTCGATCACGATACCATCTCGGTTCAGCAGGACTTGATCCCCTTCCTTGAAGACTTGTTCTTCACAGGATCGATCAAAATACGCCTTCTGCGCATCCTGGCTCTTCAGAAGGAAGTCTCTCGCCAAAGTAGCGACCTTTGCGTATCGCTTCGGGACTATCTTCAGCCAGTCCCTGTCCCTGGATTCACGTAAACGCTGATAATCGACGAGTTTGTCATCCAACTCGTCC
>JADGJA010000070.1:0-47684 GCA_027596035.1 Thoreauomyces humboldtii | reverse complement strand
CCTCATCTTAGTCCAGCCCGGCAACCCATGCACTGCCTCGAGCACCGATCGACGGCCATCGCAATGGGAAGGCAGGGGTCCGACGACAGCACGAGGTCGACAGGAGTCAGGTTCTGTATCTCGGAGTCTGCCACTCCGGACGAGCCCATGCGCCTTACACATCGCATCGAGTTTCAACCGCAGCGCGAGCTGGCTAGTATGACTTGCGATCGGCCTCGCAATCCGATGCGCTCCAATCTTATTCAGGCCGCAATCGTCCCTTATCTTAGTCCAGCCCGGCAACCCATGCACTGCCCCGAGTACCGATCGACCGCAATGGCAAGGCAGGGATCCGACGACAGCACGAGGTCAACAGGTGTCAGGTTCTTCATCTCGGAGTCTGTCACTCCGGACGAGCCGTTGCGCCTGACTCATCGCATCGAGTTTCAACCTCAGCGCGAGCGGCGGGTGCAGAATGCCCCGCAGACGAATCAGCTCTCCCTCATCAACTGTCGAATGCCTGATTCTCAATCGATGGTATCTCCGATCCGCCGGCCGGTCCCGCAACCAAACTATCAGCAAGACGACGACGAAGAGTACCACAGCTCCCGGAAGTCTTCATACTCGTCCCGTGGGCTTACTCCGCAGCCAGCCCATGAGCGAGATGACGACGAAGAGCACAACAGCTCTAGCAGGTCGTCATTCTCGAACCTGTCCTCCCTCTCGGAGTCGGAGGTCTCTTCGTCCGACGACGACCTCGCGTTCTTTTACGAGCAAGAGTCGACACCCTCGCCTGTCGTGGTCATCTCCAAACGACCACTGTCGCACGCTCCTTTGTTCCAGAAGATCCCTCTCGTCTCGGACCCGCGTGCCTCTCCACCATCGGACAGCACGATCGACATGGCGGAACTTTCCTCGCCCCCGTTTTCGTCGATCCGATCCCGGTGCTCCCTTCTCTCGATCGCCCTTCAGTCGTCCCTCAAGCGCTCCAAGCCCTCCCAGTACAGGAACTTGAGCTCCTTCGGCGCCGGGAGCGTTCGCCCCGATCTGACCGCGTCAGACAACGAGAGCGCAGACGACAGCGCAGACGACAGCGGTTCAATCGACGACGGCAGCGCGGACGATGCGGACGACGAAGGCTCTGTCGAAGACGGAAGCGCGAACGATGCGGACGACGAAGGCTCTGTCGAAGACGAAAGCGCGAACGCCAGCGGCTCAGTGGACAAGAAGAGCAGTCCGTCCTCGAGCATGGGCGTCGCTGACGACATGACAGACAGTCTTCGAGAAAACGTCATGCGGGAGCAACAGACGCCCGTATTGAGGTTCCCTAGGATCCCGCGATGCGCGCCCGTCAACGGGGAAGACGAGGTCGAGAGGCTCCTGGCCGCCAGGAAGGAGTACGACGGATACCTGTTTTCCACAAGTGCTGCCTTGTGTGGAGCGGGATTCGGCGCGGTTGGACTGTTCGGGGCTGACGGTGCCTGGTGAAGGGGGAGGAAGCGGGCCTGTCTCCCTTTGTACATAGGAATTCTCGCGGGACACTTGAACCCTCTCAATCTTTAACTTCGGCTTCGTTCTTCTTCTTTTTGTATGTCCTGTTCAGTTCTTGCCTCATCGCTCGCTCAATGGCATATGCCGCATATCTTTTCGATTTCTGGCAGCCCCCTTGCTCGCAGTTTGAAAACGGCAGCTTTCGGACGGATCGGACGGCGCGTGTGAGGCGCGTAAATCAGTTCCAGCTTTGCGAATTTTTCAAGAGAACCAGCAACAAGCACCTCCACAGCGAGCCATGGACTCACATCCCGAACCGAACTCCTCCAGTACAGAGCGCCGAGATGACCTTCCGTCGCCCGACTCCAACTTCGACACGGTCCCAGGCGTGGTCGCCGAAAACTATCGATTTCCACAACCGACGCCCGAGGAAGCGGCTATGAGGGAGGAGGACGAGGAGGAGCTCGAGGAGGAGAGAGAGGCAGAACAACTCCCAGTAACTGAGAACATTACCGACGCCCTCGCCGAGTCCGCCCTGGATCAAAAGGAGCCGACAGGAGAGACTGAAGGGGAGAACGAGAGGATTGCTGCGGAACCGACAGAGCAGACGGACTTGGGTCAGAAAGAGGAGTCGACCGACCAGGGAATCCGAAGTGGCGGTCTGGCTTTCACGCCGACGAGCGATGAAATCGTCGCTGCTCCTGTGTCCGGTGAGAATCCTCCCCGCTGACACTGGAATGCCAGACCAGGTTCGAGTGCGGTTCTGACGGTTATGTTTCCCTTGCCCGGTTCTAGACGTACCATACGCCACGAAACCTTCTTCGAAGCAGGCATCCGTGATTGGAAAGGGAAAGGAACCACTGAATTTCAAGGAAGACATGGAGCTACAGTCGGAATATGTTCAACGGAAGGTTAGCACGTAGCCGGTCATAACAACTTGGTTGATCGAGAGGATTGATCCTTCCCTCCCCGCAACTGCAGAAAGAAGTACAAGACGCTCAGTTGGCCTACCGGAGTCGACACCAGGAGCTTGGAGACATCATGGCCGATTACCTTCAACTTCTCCTTCATCGAAAACCTAACGACGTGTACGCGTTTACGAGTCAGTATTTTTCAATACAAGATTGATGCAGTCTTTCGGCTGGGCGGCGTGGATTACTCGCGTCTCCTCCAGGACATTCTGCCCTCGGATGGATGCCGCTGTCTCCTTTCAATGCTCAGTTTGATCTTGAACCGAAGATTATGCACGTCGCTGACGATACTCAGAACACTTGCTGTCGTTTGGCCTTTTGCCAACTGGATAATGTACCCGATTTCGTCCAGACACAGCTGATCGAGAATCGAAAAATCGGATTTCTAACGCTACCTCGGAAGCTCGCAAGGGGGACATCATGATTTTTCACGGGGACATAATGAATGCTCTAATCTACATGTTTAATGATAAAGAAACGGTTCTCACTTGAGAGGAGAAGGTGCAGGGCTTCCCATTCGGGGGCTGAGGAATCCCAGCGCATCGTCCAGCGAAACGTGATCGCTGATCCAGCTGCAAGAAACGAAACTCAGCTTTCACACGGGTGGTGTTCCACTGGGGCATGTCACTCACATTCTCGGCTTTACGGACAGCGAGTGCTTGCTGTCCAAGTGGAGATCAATGAGATTGGAGCTATGCGCACCTAAAAAAACAACGCGGAAAAGCCATTTAGCGTTGCGTTGCAAGCTAACTCTGAACTCGCGAATACCTTGGCTGAAGCCAATCCGGAGAGAAAACTCTCGAGCTTCTGAGTCGTCCGAACCCAAACCGCGCCCACGTTCGTACAGCTCGAAAGTGATTTGCGTCAGATCTACCGCGGCCATCAGGTTAGTTTCTGGCATATCTCTCTCATTGATAAGGGACTCACAATCGAGCTCCTCCACTTGATCCACACGCGTGGGCAGCCCGCACAGCAAGACAATGTTGAGCAAGGAGATAATCTTGCTTTCTTTGGTGAAGTAGAAGCATGCAGATGCCTTCGGCGAAGATCGTGCTGCTTGTAGGTCAGCCACAAGCTGTCTGAGTAGCGTCACGGAACTCAAAACTCCGATCTCTAATTTTTCTTTCTCCTATAGAGCCCATGAGTACAATGATGGCCAGTGAGTGCCAGGTATTTCGATTAAGGTCCCACCTCAATGCCGTATTCCTTCGGCGCAATGAAATCGAACATGATTTTCGACTTATAGTATAGCTGCTTTAGGACGTCGTCCGGTTTGTCAGACGACCCGAAGATCGTAAGGCAGAAATCACGGCTACGAAAAGATTTCAGTTACGAATACAGGTCGGGAACGGCTTCCATGGCTTACTTATGTATCAAATCGTATTTCAGCGAGTCATATAGCTCGGAAATCTTCGACGGATCAAAGAGTTTGCGGTCTACATCACAGAAGTCGCGCATGAGTTTTTCCCATCGTTCCTGGGAAAAAGAAGGTCGTCAGGAAAGTTTATCAACGCGGTCCACCAAAACCTCCAGCTTGAACCGCTCCAAAGCTGATTCTACTTTCTTCCTCCTTGCTCGCTATCTACTAGATTCTATTCGCTTGCCCTCCGACAGCGTCCACTAGATCTCTGATACACACATACCTTGAAAAGGCCCGGTGTTTCGGCGCAGCACCAACGGCGCTGGATGTTGTCGACATCCATTTTAAGGAAGTTTTCTCGCATCACCACTCGCAGAACCGCTAGCAGCTTGATCGTGTCATCGACGAAAGCCGGCGGGTTCACCAACTCCTTGCCATCTTGGTAAAGAGGAGATCCGGCATCCATATTCAACATGGCCTGAAGTCTAGACTTGACGTTTTCCGTTTGCTCCTTGACTGCATTGGAATCATCAAGCATCTCCTTGTTGACGATGGTAAAATTATCGGGCACGTCAGCAAGGTGCAGGAAAGACCTGATGAAGATATCGGCGGTGGCGATGACGCGCTGTTCAGAACTGCTGTAAATCTTTACGTCCTCCAAAAGGTCCTTGTTGATGATCATGAGATCTTTCCGATAATTTTCGCCAATCTCCTTGGTTTGATGCCGACCACCATGAGTGAATTCTCCGCCCCATTTGACAATGAGCTGAACTTTGTCAAGGACCTTTTCGGTTTTCTTGAACTGAGGTTTAATTTGTGCTTTGGTACCCGAGAGATGTGACTTAGCATCCATAATCTCAAGCAGTTGGTTCAAGAGACCCATGTCTTCTAGCTTGTCTGCGAGAGCCCGACGGGCAGCATCGGTAACGCGCTGCAGCTGCTCTTGCTTTTTGAAGACCACCTCGCCCTCCTGCCCGTTCAACAATTCCATGAATGGTGCACTCTTGAAGCTGAACTGATACAAGAGGAAGCTCAGTGCGCCGAAAGAACATTCTCGGGAAGATCAATCTTACATACCTTCATCTTCTGCTTGGGAGTTCTGTCAGCATGGCGCATTACCGAGAGGAAAGCCTTTAACTTCCACTGATTCTCGATGCTCAGCTCCTTATGGAGATGGGCAGGCTTGCTTGTGCCAGCGTGTTCCAAGAAAATCTGACGCAGAGTTGACGAGCATTTGTCGTAGTAATCATCATTTCCTTTCACGAATGACCATCCATTCACATCAATGACATATGATTTGCCGTCCGTGCGAAGCAAGTCGAAGCCACACACTGTCTGACCAAACGACACGGAGATGCGCTTCGCCATTTCCTTTTCGGCGGGGGTAAGAGCCGTAATGTACCGCACTTCCTTGCCCTCCGCATTCCGGCGGACAACGCCATCTACGACGGGCGACCTAACGTATTGAGATCAGCAAAGGCAATGTGACCAATGGTGCCATTCCCCCGACGTACTTTCGAGTCTCTGCATGAGTGTACCGATCGCCCACCGTGTAGACCTTCACATCTTCAGCGTTGTCCACATTCATGAACTCCTCATAAATGTACGAGCCATCGCGGCGAACATCTACTACATCCGGGCAGAATTCACTGGACTTGTTGCCGATTTTGCGGAAGAGTTTGCGGACTCCTCCGCCCATAGCACGCGAGTAATATATGTAAACATTGTGGTTCTCTCCCGATACAGGCTTCTCTACGAACGGCTTCTTGATAATCTGTTCTCCGACTTTCAATGTATCCTCGTCGATCAATTCAGCCGTGATGAGAGGCTGCGGACCTGACGGCAGTACGATAGACAGCGAGGTCAAGCGGTCGAGGATGTCGGGCGAGATGTATGGCTCGTCTCCAGCATGAGTATGAAGACGTCGAGGCGTAGGGACGCCGATCTTGTCCAAGATGCGCAGAGTTAACCGTCGGTCCCAGATGAGTTGCTGCATGGGAAGGTCGTTGACACAAAATGGTTTTCGCAAGTTGACATAGTTGATGGCTTTCTCGAGCGGAAAGCCACCGGAGAAGAACGAGATGAAGAAGTCGCAACTGGGCCAATTTTCCACCTCTAAAACAAGTACTCAGCGCGACTCCCCTAGGAAGTGACCACTCCAACCTAGCATACCTTCATCTAGGATGACCTTGTCCCCGAATATCAGAGCCTCAAAGTCACCGTACGAAAGGAGTCGATTGAGAATGTTTCTCATTGGTTTCGAGCGGGCTGCATGCACAGCGACCAGACTTCAGAACCTCTTTTAGGAGAAGACGCAGCGACGTAAAAATCCCTACTTATCCCCACCTTTGGTATCCATGGCGGCAACTCCAATGACCCCTGCGACAAAGCCAGCTACGTGAGTTGAACGGCAAAGTGATAACGGTTGCCGTACCCAGTAGATCCACTCACACTTTGCCTTGGGAGCCCCTGCCCCTGTTGCCAATGTTCCTTCTGCACCTGCTGCTCTGTCGCTCATTTTCGCTGTTGCGGTTGTCGGTCCGGGACCAGGCTGGCGGCTGGCGTGCGAGTTTTTGGTTGCGAGGAAGAGCCAGGCTGCCGAATGGTTCGTCTTCCATTTACTACTCTTTGACCCTCTTGCCGCTCCCGATTCGCATTTGAAACAGCACGGCAGTTGACTTCAATCTCCTCCTCCTCCTCAGTCCCATTCACAACTCTCACAGACATGGCAGCAGCAGCAGGAGCAGCAGTACCAGCAACGACCGAGGTCAGGACCTTCGAGTGGGCCGAGGTCGCAGCCCACAAGACAAGGGACGACCTGTGGATGGTTATCGACGGAAAGGTTTACGACGCCACGAAGTTCCTCGATGAGGTGAAAGAGCATACCTTGCTTCACTACTCTGTCGCTATAAACTCTAACGAGAGAATGGCATCTTCCGTTTTTCTTCAAACAGCACCCAGGCGGCGAGGAGGTCATGGTAGAAGTGGGCGGTAATGATTCTTCTCTGCGTCCCGACCACGTCCCCCCGTGCCTGGCAAAAGACGTCTGACTATATTCAATCACATCAGGTCAGGACGCCAGTGAAGCATTCGAGGAGATCGGTCACTCTGACGACGCTCGAGGTCTCCTCACCAGCATGTACCTCGGCGACCTGTCTCTTGCGGTGAGTGGAGGGGAACCGAGCAGAGGAAGAAGAGCTCCAAACGAATGGAGTCTCATGTCTTTGGCCCGCTTAGGCAAAGAGCGGAAAGGCTGCCCACAAGCTCGCGGACAAGGCGGTGTCAAAGGCCACTGGCGCCGTCGACTCTGCAAAGGCGAAGCCCACGTCGTAAGTTATCCTAGTCGATCCGATCATTCCAGTTCCTGTTTCCTTTATTGCTTAAGCTTACTTTATTTTCCTTCGCAGAACGCTATTCGCTTTGATCCCCCTAGTAGTTATCGTCGCTTTTGCTGCCTACAAGTACCTCGAGCAACAGGCGTAAAATTCCTGAGATCGTTTCCTTGAGATCAGAGAGTAGAGTGATATAGAGCAAGGAAACTGAAGTAGTTCGCGAATAGTGTACTTGCGGATCACTTGCTTCTCCTTTCTCTTCTTTGTTTCTAAGATTTATGTTATATATATATTTGCCATAGAGAAGTTCGTCTTCCATTTAGGTCCATTTAGGTTCAGCCTCAAACCTCAAGCCTCAGGTTCAGCTTCCTCAGGCACCCATCATCGGCCAACGTTCGCATCTCGTCATACAACGACCTCAGCAGTTCCTTACAGCCGCCATACTGAGACCGTATCCCATCTGATCTTCTGATAGCTTCACCATTCTACTCCATCGTACGTGAAAGAACGGTATGCTCCGTGAAAGAATGTTCTCAGGAACAAGTCTTTGACATGGGCCATCTCGCTTTTTTCCAACAGCACAATGACCATCGCCACACCTCCCGAGAACAGCGAAAAGAAGGTGCGCTCGAATGATCACTGTGGCGTGCTTTATTGTCCTGGGGAGCCAATCTGATACTTTCACCAAATCGAAGCCGGTCGACCCATATGAAGTCGGCTGGATGTTTGTCCAAGAATACTACACCTTCCTCAACCGTTCTCCAGAGCGTTTGCACTGCTTTTATAAGAAGAACTCAGCATGCCTGCACGGTCATGAGGGAGAGTCCACTGCTATTGTCTTTCACGGCCAACACGTAAGTGGGGGGCCCCGAACTCTGCGAAACGTTAGATTGCAGGCTGATTACCCATCTGTTCTGCTTAGGATATCCATGGTCGCATCACCGAGCTTGGATTCGATGATTGTAAGGTTCTCGTGTCAAACGTAGACAGTCAGTCTTCCATGACGGGCGGCATCGTCGTGCAAGTTCTGGGAGAAATGGCGAACAGCGGAGGCGCCTCTCACAAATTCGCTCAGACCTTCTTTTTGGCTGAGCAGCCTTCCGGATACTATGTCTTGAACGACATCTTCCGCTACCTGAAGGAGGATATTGACAACGAGTACGAAGACGCCGAAGATCCCACGGGCGGTCTGGATCTGCAGGAACACGTTCCGGAAGAGTACACAGAGGAAGAACAGGTTTCGGTAGCCGCTCATGTGCCCACTCCCGAACCGATCCACCGATCCCCTTCTCCCGCAAAGTCTATTGAGAAGCCACGAACTCCTTCGCCCTTCAAGGCAGAATCGGTTGGTTCTCCAGAGCCCCGTCACCCGTCTCCCGAGGAGTTCCGCGCATCCCCTGAAGTTCCTCAGCCTGTAAAAAACAACAACATTCACTCCAACTTCTCGCACGATGGATGGGCTGCCGACCTGACCGCACCAGAAACTTCTTCCTCCACGCCCCAAGTAAACGGTAGCAAAGCTGGCGGCTCTTGGGCACAGACCAAACCTGTTCCCCAAATTGCAAACCCCCGCGCCCCGTCACCAGTGAAAGACGTGCCTCCCCACCATGAACCCGTTGCGAAGGCAGTACGCGCCCCTTCACCCAAATCGGAGCCGAAAGCGAAAAGCTGGGCCAGTGTACTTTCCGTGAAGGCTGCCGCTGCCGCTGCTGCCGCGGCTCCCGCCCCTCAAAATGTACCTGCACCGGCAAAGGCAGCTGCCGTTTCCGCCGCAACTACTGCGCCCCCCGCTCAGCGCGCGCCGTCCCCTCACAAAGGAACATTCAACAAGCATGGAGAGGCAGGAACATCAGGCGACGACGCGTCTGCGCACGAGTCACGCGACAATGGCTTTCGCGAGGTTACAGGAAAGCAGAAGCGCGGCCCTCAGGCTCCTCACCAACACGCTACCCATGGCCAGCAGCAAGGAGCCGGGGATGGTAGGTTGCCCAAGTTCCTCAGGATCTCTCGGTTCAGGGTCTCACAGGAAGTACTACTTTTGCAGATGAGCGGGAGAAGTACTCTATTTACCTCCGAGGAATCACCGACGCAATCGACAGGAAGGCCCTCATGGACGTGTTTTCCAAAGTTGGCACGGTTCGCCACGTCGACCTGATTCCACAGAAGGTATGGTGATTCGGTGCGCCACCTTTGCAATCTGGTCTAAAGCGCATCCCACGTTCAGAACATTGCCTTCGTCGAGTTTTCGACAATCGAAGCTGCACTTTCCGCGATTGGCAAGCAGTTTACGGTCAACGGGCTAACTTTGAACGCCGAGGAGCGCCGCAAGACCAAGTTCTACCCAAACAACAACATGCGTGGTGGGTACGCACCGCGCGGCTACCACGATGGTGGTATGCGCGGCGGCAGGGGTGACTTTCGTGGTGGGATGCAGAACAACCGTGGTCGCGGTGGGTTCAATGCCGGACCTCAGAAGTCGGGCCCCAACGGGCCAAAGCCGGCTGCGGCTCCCCTTGGCAACAAGTAGCTTGCGCCTGGGAGGATTGCGCGTGTGATAATGCTGTCTCTGTGACCGCCATGTTTCGTTCAGGTTAGATGGTATGGTAGCGTTAGGCAGGCGGCGCACGACGGTACATTTGTGAATATGACGAGATGTACAGCATCTCTATCCTGCGCCGACAATACTGACTTCTTTTGACAACATTCGAGTCAGTCCACAGCGTGTTGTTCTGATTGACGCTATCGACGATCCCTTGGGCGACATACGTCCATGACGATATACAGCATATTCACGAATGTATCGTGGTCATATTCACAAGTATTTGAGGGATGGCTCTCGAAAGACGGTTGAACTTCGAACCTTTCCAGCCTTTCCACCTGCATTCTGGTGCATGGATCCAGCGAGCGAGCGTCTCAGTTGGTCCAAAAGCGCCTGTACGTCCTTCCTGACGCTCACCGTGGATCCTTCCACGATGCGCGCGACCCGCAAGTTCTGGTCTCTCTCGCGCGTCTGCAGATCCTTGACGGTAACGGCGTGGGTCAGGTCTTTGAGCCTCGTCGCCAGGACGATGGCGAGGACATCCCTCTCCTCCCTCGCCGTCTGCTCCACCTCCCTGACCCTCCTCTCCGCCGTCTCACGCCCCAGTCGTTCGCGGAAGACCTCGAGCTTGAGCGATCGGACAGCCTCCTGGGCCGTCTCGGTGGCATCCGGCCCGCCCGTCGCCGCGGACTCGAGGATCTGTCTCCCTAGATCCGCGTTTCTCTGACGGAGAGCTGACACGACGCGATCCGATTCCGAGCGTTGTCGCTCGACGGAAGCCAGGAGGGAGTCCTCCTTGACTCTGAGTTCCGACAGCTGGGTTTGAAGGGTCGTGATGTGAAGGGACTGAGCACGTGTGCGATCCGTCAGCTCGGATAGTTGAGTCTTCAGGAGGGTCAGAATCTCGGCGGATATCGGAAGGATGTTTGGCGTAGAGCGAGGATGTCCGGGTCCGAGGATGATGGTGGAGGCGTTGGCGTTGGTTTTGAATTGTGGTGTCAGAGGAGAGGGATTTCGAGAGGGTTTATTGGCCTTGTGGTTCGCCTTTGCTATACCCTGTGGTTGATGCTTTGTTCTAGACATTGTTTCGTTGAATGTACGGCAGGAGAACGCACCGCCAGCTCGACGTTGGGTTTTTGCAAGCAGGCACGGAAAACGCGGGGACGGGAGGAAGTGGCTGTGGCTGTGTTGTCTGTCCAGAACTACCGCTACGTCGCGGAAGCAGAAGAGATCATATCGATGGCTCGGCAGACGATGGATAACCCCCGACCAGACGTACCTACGATTGTAAGAGACCGTCTCGCGAATGTTACCATCCGAACAGTTTTGATATCAAAATAAAACGTGATTTATGTACATATGCTCTTGGAATAAGGAATGTATAGGAGATTTTGAAATCTAGCAGACCTTGCCGGAGGCGCCATCCTCTTTCGCCTCAACCTTGTGAGCGGGGAGCTTCTGGAAGACGCTCTGCCACTTGCCACGGCTCTTGCGGTGAATGTCCATGTGAGCGGCATCCTGCTTGCACAGGTACTCCACGGTGGCCTTGAGGTCGGCGACGAGGAGATCGCATCGGTTGCGGGAAAAGTCCTCGCGGAGGACAACACGGAGCAGGTGCATGTCCAGGATGTCGGCGGGCCTGAGAGATACAGGAGTCAGATCAGCACACGCAAAGGATTTGCTGGGTAGCATCGTTTGACTCACATTGTGTAAGCGGGGATGATCCATCCGCGTTCCCGGATGACGTGGGCGACATCTGTCTCGTTAAAGTGGTGGGGACGATCCTTGGTGAGCTGGAAGGCCACCACAGGAAGGCCCTTCGCGGGATCGAGGGTCGACAGAAGCTTGAACCAGCCGGTAGACTCGAGCTGGTCGGCGAGGTACTTCGTGTTCTGGTACAGATTGCCCATGATGTTCTTGAAGCCTTCCTTTCCGAGTCGGATCAGGACGTAGTATTGGGAGATGACTGGCGAGGCGCCCTTCGAAAAGTTGAGGGTAAAAGATGCTTGGTCGGATCCGAGGTAGTTGATGTGGAAAACAAGGTCCTCGGGAAGGCTGTTACAAAAGGAAGATTAAGCACAGGCGAAACGCAGAGCTATCAGATTCAGCAAGACTTACTCCTCAGGCGAACGCCAGACCGCCCATCCAATTCCGGCATAGCAAAGACCGTACTTGTGGCCCGAGACGTTGATCGAGACGACCGTCTCGAGACGGAAGTCCCACTTGAGGTCGGGGGCGACAAAGGGAGCGACGAAACCACCGGAAGCGGCGTCGATGTGCATGGGAACGACGAGGCCAGTGTCGGCCTTGAGTTTCAGGAGCAGGTCGTTCATGGCCGAAGCGTCCTCGTAGTGACCGGTGTAGGTGGATCCCAGGATGGCGACCACACCGATCGTGTTCTCGTCGACAAGCTTGATGGCCTTTTCGGGGTTGAGGTAAAGGTGCTCTTCGTCGCAGTTGACGTAACGAGCCTCGATCTCCATGTAGCGAGCAGCCTTCTCCCAGCAGACCTGGACGTTGGATCCCATCACGATGTTGGGCTTCTCGGTGGACTTTCCAGCGTCCTTGCGGCGGATCTGCCACTTGCGCTTGAGGGCAAGGGTGGCGAGCATGATTGCTTCGCTGGATCCGATGGTCGACACGCCGAGGGCGTTGCCGTTCTTTCCGACGGGAGCGTTGAAGAGACGCGCGATCATGTTCACACATCGGTTCTGGAGCTCAGCGGACATGGGGTATTCCCTGCAAAGCGAGGAAAGTGATTCGGTCAGAAATCGGGACGAGGATTACGACCGAAAGTGTGCACACTTACTCGGCGTCGATGAAGTTCTTGCTGACGTTCTCTGCGATGAGCTTATCCGCTTCGGGCTCCATGTAGGTGGTGACAAAGGTGGCGAGGTTGAGGACGGGGTTTCCGTCGAGGGCCAACTCATCCTTGATGAACTGGTACGCGGTGCGCGGGGGCATCTCGCCCTCGGGCATCTCGAAGCGAGGAATGGGTTCCCGGCTGTAGCTGGAGCCGTAGACATCGCCGTCGCCTGAATGGGATGAGACCAACGATGAATAAGCAAGCAGACGTGATGCTCAAGAGAAACTGAATTTTGAGAATTGCAGTGATCTACAGATGCAGGCGGCTTACCGTTTCGTCCGCCGGTTGGGTAGATCACATCGCTGGCATGAACGGGACTGTCCTCCTTCTTGTCGGGGGCGCCGGTGGTTTGCAAAAAGACCATTGTGAGATATAGATGGTGAAGGAAAGCGAGTGAAAGTGTAAGTGTGAGGGGGGTGGTGCGAAAGCCGGATGAAGGGGCCGAAGAGGAAGCGACTCTATATAGCGAACCGCGATGAGACTGTGAACGACGGGGAGACCTCTGGCGGCTGGCGTCCTCTCCCTCTCTGACGAAATTCGGGAATGATGATGACGCTGCGTTTTCCCAAAAATATGGAATGTTCAAAAAGGTGTTGTGGACTTTGCGGCGTGTTCCATGCGAGCCTCGGCTGGAGACCCTTCCCCCCCCCCCCTCCTCGATCGGCCACTGGTCTCCAACGTAGGGGTCCTCGGGAACGGGGTGCAGCGAGTATCTGTACAGTACAGTGCATACAGCTGGATCGCTGCTGCTGCTCGCAGGACGAACCGGAGACGACACACAGACGGCACATTCGTTTTTCGCCGCCCGTAGGCAGGACATCTGTCGAAACAACTGTGAGGAGCAGATAAGCTGGTGTTTTCTGAACGACAAGTACATGAGTAGACCATCGTAAGCTGTGTACAGTAGTACATGAGTAGACCTCCGTTGCCTGGCCTTTTCCCTCGTCTGACGGGGAAGAGGGAGTGATCGATATGAGCTCTTGATCTTTGCTGGACAGAACCTTGTCACGAGAGAGCACAAACCTGGGGCTGTGCAGTTGGTTAACCTTTCCCTCGGCGCGAACAACCAACCCCACAGTTCCCGTACAGGTTCCTATCGAGGTCACAACAGTCAAGCTCGGGGAATCCCACCCTCTCGCAAGCTGATCGCGAGGCATGCAGACTTCAGATGTCAACCTTTCCGCAGACACACCAGCGGCAAGTCGACCTCCTCAAGTGCCTTCTCCCGCGGGCAAAGCCGGAAAGCCGAACTCTCCCCTCTGGAGCAAACTGGAAAGCCAGCCCGCAAGTTCCAGCCAAGCCCGAAGCAGAGCCACGAGGTACAGAATACTGCTCATGGACGTGGTCTGTGAGTGACCGCCGGAAATGGAGACTGACCACGCGTTGAAAAAAGCCCACGATGCAATGGAGATCGCCTCCCGACCGAAGTGTTGATCCATGTGCTCGGTAACCTCGACTACCGCAACCTTCAGCAAGCCCAGCTGGTCTGTCGCAGATGGTACAGCGTCATCTCTGACGATTCGTGCTGGCGGCATGCCTTTGAAATAAATTTCGGGTCACTTCCTTTGCGGTGAGTTCTGAGAAGCCGGGGACGGGGATGAAACGCCAGTCTGAGCTCACACGCATCCCTCTGGCAGTCGACTCGGAGAAAGTAGCTGGAGAAAGGAGTACCTGAAGCGAGTTCAGCTTCTCCGGGGTTTTCAGAGCGGGAAGCACATTGTGCGGTTCGATCCGCGCATTGGAAAGGTGGACCAGTTCTTTCTCGACTATCAGGACGGCTGGATGTACTGTGGATCGCTGGAGCGGGGGATGGTGGCTTTCTGCCATCCGTCGACTGGCCGGGTCGAGAAGGGTTACGTGTACTTCACGGACGATCACGTCCCTGCCAAGGTCGAGTGCATGCTCCTGGACAGGTGAGCGTCCATCACGTCCAAAATCGGACAGCATCGGGTCTTCCTCTCACACGCCATGTTCTCTAGACATAGGATCGCCGTCGGATCCGCGACGGGAACTGTAGCGCTCGTGTCCGATTTCAAAGACCGCGCAAACTATGTGATAACGCGTTTCACTGGTTTCCATCTGGGACCTGTGACTTGTCTGGCTTGGATCCCAGATCTCCCGGGAGCCCTTTTGACTGGCGGGCTGGACGGCACCGTAAAGCTCTGGGATGTCAAAAGCAAAGTATGTGTCAGAACCTTGACCGGACCGACCACGTCGCCAATACGGACCATTGCGTGCGACAAGAGACTCGGAGTCCTTGCGGGTAACGACATCGGGGACGTGAACTTTTGGGCCGTCGATGTTACCAATCTGCTTGAAGAGTCCGCATCATTACCCAGTCTCAACTCGACTAGCTTATCTACAACGAGGACTCTTTCCAATCGTGATCCTTCGCGACCGGGTCCCGTTTCCGCTATCGCTTACGACGCAAAGACCGCCAGCGCTGTCGTGGCGGTGTCTTCAGACTCCACGAGCAACATCTTGCAGTGGGACGTTCGACGTGGGACGGTGCTGACTGAATTTGCGGGAGGTCATGCAGCACGGATCTCTGTGACCACGTGGCATCAGTCCTCTGCCGCCGGAAAGGGGAACGACGATCGACTCCTTCTTGCAACAGGGGACGTAGAGGGATCAATCTGCATATGGGACGTACCGAAGGCGCCCCTGATCGTGCCCTCGGCAGACGCCAAGCCTACCATCGTCAAACCCTCCCGAAGCCTCAAAGCTCACAGGTCACCCATAACGAAACTCCTCGTCGATGGGTTCAAGGTGTGCTCCGGCGCGACGGACGGAAGCGTGAAGCTCATCGACCTTCTGACGGGACGCTGCATCCGCACCCTCGTTGTCCGTCGCATCCGTGGTGGAAACGACGGACTCGGCGCTGGAGGAGGTGCAGGCGGAGCGGGACCCGTCAGCGACAAGGCCACTGTGCGGTGCATATGGGCCGGACACTACCAGGTGGTCGTCGCCACGGGCGACACGGTAAAGTCCTGGGACTTTTCCGGCATCTCCGCGTCCGCTGGGAAGGGCAAGAGTAGAAAAGGAGCCGGAGGCGCACGAGGATGGGTCAGTCGTCACGTCGCCACGAACCCAAGGACCCAACGCCGACTCCAGCAGGTCCAGCAGCGCATGCAGATCCGTGACGACGTCCGGGATGATCGATGGGAGAGGGATTTGGAACGAGACGCTGCCGACGAGAGTTTCCGGCTTGCGGTCAAGATGAATGGTCATTCACTCGTGGATCGTGGAGGTGGAGACGCGGGCGGAAAGAAGATGACGGAAAGCGAGCTCATGAGCTACGCTATGATGGTCAGCATGGAAAATCTCCACGTTCCTTCGGTAGGAGGTGAAGACGAACCGTACGACAAGGATCTAATGGAAGCAATGGAGAAGAGTCTCCTCGACGAGCACTCCGTGGTGCAGCCCGCATTGAGCCAGGGAAACCGCGATTCCTTCTCCCAGCACAAAGTCTCCCCGCCTCAGGAAGCCAACACCTGGGCGCGTCGAGCTTCAACCTACGGCAGTAGTGCTGGATCGAGCGCGTCATCCCTGGCGAGAAGTGGACAATGGGACTCGTTGCTGGAAAGGTACGAGGTTCGTCCTGGGCGTTACGGTGTAGGAGGATCCAACAGCGGCAACCTGACTGGCGCCGGGGGACCGTCGGTCGCTCATGGTAACGTCACGGTGGCTCAAAGGTTGCCGAGTCAGGCAATCTCCTATGCGGCTGCGGGCGGTGGAACCGGAGGAGGAATAGAGGACGAGGAACTGCAGTACGTATTGGAACTTAGCAAGGTGGAAAAGTGATCATTTTCCTTTTTTGGGCAAATCTCTGTAGCATTTCGTTATAGACAAAAATAAAAATAACCGACTCTCCACTCCCTCCTCGATCTCCCACAGGGGGACGTGGTTCCTCCAAAGCCCCTCTGTCTCTGGGTTTTCTAGTTTCCCTTCTGAGCCTTTTCCGCAGCGATGCGATCTTGATGCGCCAGGTTTCTGCACGCACCAACGAGCTGCACGACGTTCAAAAACTGCTTGAGAGCGCAGACGGGGAAGGTGAGCACGACCAGCGCCATGACTCCCAGATATCCCGGCCCTTCTCCCTCTGGGAGATAGGTGAGGTTGGACCTTCCCAGCCCCGCTCCGGCCGCGGCCACGGCCGAGTACCCACTCGGCACTCCCAGCTTCTCCAGACTTCCGCCTCGCTTGGCGATGTCGACGTGCCACGTTCCCAGCAGGTAGAGCGAGATGAAGAACAGCTCGTTCCCCGCGCAAACGAGGAACAGGACGAGGTTGTTGGTGTAGTACTGACGGAGCAGCCAGGAGGTCTTTTTCGGGTCAACGTTCTTGTGCGATCCAGCGCCGAGAATCAGAGAAGAGTACATCTGGAGGTAGTGGGAAGAGAGGTCCAGGGCGATGAGGGTCTGGAAAAGGAGCGTCAAACGAGGAAACGTCAAGGAGAGGTAGACGAGCAGACACGAGGTAGTGCTGCGGTCCGTGACCATGTCGAGGACGGCTCCGAATCTGCTCGCTATATTTTCATCAAGTAAGAAACGCAGAGGAAGGATCAGCAAATGAAAGGCAACCGGCAGGAATCAGCAGGCGGAAGAGGGGAACGCATGGAAAAGATGCACGGAGTTGTACGCGCTCCTTCCATAGATCCAGGAATTAGACGAGCGTAAAACTCACTTTGCTTGAAGTATCGCGCAGCGTTTCCGTCCGCGGCGTCGAGGAGACAACTTATCGAGTACAGGGCTCCAGCCGTTCGGGTGTGGTGAGGGAGGTAATAAAGGGCGGCAAACATCATGATCACGCGAGAGTATCCAATGAGGTTCGGGACGTAGAGGAAGACGTTCTTCGTCCGGGCTGGGTTGTAAGAGTCCATCGTTCAAGGATCTGTTGGGCCTGGCTCCGAGTGGTGATGAGGTGCGCCGGAGAAATGTTCTTGGAAGTATACGAAGCGGTCGTCGGGGATCGAGCGGAAAGTCAGAATCTTGCCGGAAGAGTTGAGGACTTGGGGGCTCGCTCCTCCCACGGACAGACACGCGACGGGTGTCGACTCGTCGCCTTGCCGTTTTCGCTGTAGGTGCACCCCCGAACGTGGAACCTCTTCGATCGACCGCCCATCGTACAATATCAGCACGTACAGCAGTGCTTTCTGATCATCATGAACTCCCTGCTCGAAGAGGCCCTTTTGTCAACAGGCCATATCGAGCACGCAGCCATCATCAGGATTAAGGATGGAGCTGTCAAAGGAAAATCCCCTCAATTCACATTATAGGGAGTGTCCAGCTGCAGGGTTGGTGCAAGGTTTCATCCATATCTCAAGGATCGCTCTGTCCAGAAGCCATCACCAGATTGGGCATCCATTCAGCATGCATTCGAGAAGCCTCGGGAAGCTCGCACCATGGAATCGGGAGTGACGCTTCTTGATGGTGGGCATCGTGTGGTCAGAGCAGATACGATGGCAGTCTACGGCAAGAACGTGAGTTCCCAGGGGAATCTGCCCAGATGTTAATTGCTGACACATGTCTCGTAAAGGGGAGCGTGGGAATCATCTTATGCAGGACGCATCAGTATTATATTTCGGTGACCTTCGTCGCTGGCATGCATGCGAGCGTTGCAGTCGAGGCCGTCGAGAAACGGGGTAACGACGTGACTCTGCAAGATGGAAAGTCCTTTTCTGGACGCTGTAGTTGCAGCCGACTACTTAGAAGAGCAAATGAAGGAGCGCGAACCGGGGTGAAGCCGATCCCCTTTTGCCGTTTCCCACACATACTACTGTACTTGTAGAGCGTTTTGCTTTTGCTCTCGGTGCACATTTTGGGCCCTTGCAACTGGAGGCTGACACCGTGGGGAATCATGGTAAAGGAGCGTGCTCTCGTCCAGTTACGGCGAGACCCTGCAAGCCTGCGTGAGGGGGAGCAATCCGTCAACGAGAATCCGACGGAGCAGAGACGAAGCAGAGAACATCAGATGCAAGTGCGCAGATGTAAAGTAAAAGCAAAGATGATAGTATTGATATAGAACAATGTACAACAAAAGAAAGAGGGGTGGGAAGCCTTGATCGGTTCAGTGCATTATTTGAATGAAAGAGATGAACGAAGAACAAGTGAGAAGCGTAGACCCTCTGCATTTATACCGGCTGGGGACGGTTCGCCTCCCGTGAAGGAGGCAAGCTGCATTACCTACAAAAGAGACGAGAGACATAAAAGACATGCGAGCGAGAGAAGATACCAAGTATGCGGAGCCCCCAGGCGAGATCCTTCGTTCCACCGTAAATACGAAACCTCTAAACTGGCCGTCCGCGGTCAGGAGTTCTTCAGGCTCCCTGATGAAGGTAGAAAGAGAGAGAAAGGAAAGAAAGAGAGAGATTGTCAGAGAAGAGCAGCGAGAACCGATCGAATGGAAACTGCGAGACTGTGCACTTACCAATCCCTGGAGCTCAGAGGGCCCGAGACTCCGGCTGGCTCCGCCGAGCGCTGAAGATCTTGGGGCGCCTGAGAAAGAGAGAGGGAGAGAAAGAGAGAAAGCAATAGTCAGACAAGAGAGCACTGCAGAAAGGCATGAAAGAGACGATATTGTGACTTACCAATCCTCAAAGCCCAGATCGCCCGGATGCTTTGGTTGGCCCATCGGGCCCCGAAGCAAGGCCACTACTGAGAAGCAGTGCGCCTTGAGTCCCCTGGAACGGGTGAGAAAGACGATCAGAGAGGAGAACAGTGAAGCGTATCAGCGAAGAGACCGTGGACTCACCAATCCTAGAAGCCCAGAGAGTAAGGAGCTCAGCTGGTATGGACGTCGAAAGATTGCTTGAATGCCGTGAGCGAAGCCTGAAAACAAACGAGAGAGCAGAAAAGAGGTCAGAAGTGAAGAGGGCATTGACAACCCATCATGAGCACTTACGAGGAAATGTCGGCGAAGAATGCCCGCGAGATGAGCTGCGCAGCCGTACGGAGTCGAATGGAGATGTCGGTCGAGGGTGTTCGATGGTTGCAGTGTGGATGCCGAGGGTGTGGATGGATGAATGGATGGATGGAGCGCTGTGGGTCGGTTGGTGCGTCGAAGTCTTGGAGTTTGGTTGAAGGTGAAGATGGGGTAGGGCGATGGGACGATGGGCCTGCCCCTTTATACTGCGCGCTGCGTGGGACCCGGATCCTTGTTCTTGCGAAAGTGGTATGGCACAGCCTTCTTCGCGAGACGCGGGAACCTGAAGTGCGGAAGGGGAAGATGCTGTCGGGAAAATAATTCTTCTTTCTCACCCAACGCAGAACCTCGTTGTTACCCCTCAACCGACCTCAATACGACGCTACATAGCAGCAGCCAGCATGGGTGAACACAAAAAGGACAAGAAGGACAGGAAAGAGAAGAAGGATAGGAAGGGAAAGAAGGAGACGAAGGCAGGGGAAGCAGCAGTAAGAGAGGCAGAAGCATTGCCTGCAACACCTGCCCCCTCGACCACCGTCGACAAGGACCGAAAGCGTGAGGAGAAAAGGGCAAAGAAGGCAGCAGCAGCAGCAGCAGCAGCAGCAGTCACTGTTACCAGCGAATCGCCTCCGACCCCACCTCATGAAGCTGACGACAAGGCGGCACGCAAGGCGGCCAGGCGGGCGAAGAAGGCGGTTGAGGCAGCCAGCGTCGCAATGGAAATAGACGAACCATGCGCTAAGGAGCCGGAGACGGCAACGAAACGCAAGCGAAGCGACGATGATGCGAAAGACGATAGCGCAGAACCGGTCGAAGTAGCATCTAGCGTCTCGAAGCGAGCACGCAAGGTGGAGAAGGTGAAATCACCAGCTGAGGTCCTGAAGAAAGACCCACCAGCGGAAGACGAGAAGGCGGCAGAAGAGATTCCCATGGAGCTCCGTCTTTCTAGCCACGACCTTTCGGAATCCACCTTGAAGTCCCTTGCCGCCCGTGGGGTTACTCAGCTCTTTCCCATCCAAGCCGCCTCCTTCAAACCCATCATGGAGGGAAAAGATTTGCTCGGCCGCGCTCGTACGGGCACGGGAAAGACATTGGCCTTTGCTCTGCCCATGATCGAGACCTTGAAGAGGGATCGCAGGGCCAACCCTGCTCAATACAATCAGCGTGGGCGAGCACCTAGGATCTTGATCATGGCACCCACGAGAGAGCTTGCCATGCAAGTGCACAGAGAGTTCGATGGAATATCCAGCGGAGAGCTCTCGTCCATCTGCGTCTATGGCGGAACTCCGTACGATCAGCAAAACTATGCCTTGCGCGAGGGCATCGACGTGATTGTTGGAACTCCTGGTCGACTCATTGATCACATTGACCGAGGGAACCTTCGCCTCGGAAGTATGCGATTCATCTGCTTGGACGAAGCTGACCAAATGGTATGTGCCTGAACATTTTGATGATATCGATTTGTCCTTAATTTCTTTCCTTCTTGTAGCTGGACATCGGCTTTGCGGAAGCCATGGAGAAAGTTTTACAAGCGGTCAACGGGCATAAAGCTGCAGTATCTAACGCACCGCAACATCAGACTCTACTGTTCAGCGCGACTCTTCCCGCTTGGATCACGAAGGCAGTCTCGGCATACATGCGTCCTGACAAAATCACAATGGATCTGATCGGATCCGCCGCTCACAAGACGTCTGACCTGGTTAAGCACCTCGCCCTTCCTAGCCGATGGCAGAACCGAACCGACGTCTTAGGTGACATCGTTGCCGTATACGGAAAGGGAGGACAGTGCCGCACCATCATCTTCGTCGAGACAAAGGGAGAGTGCAACGAACTGGGCCTGAACGCCAAGATTCAAGCTTTCGGAACTCAGGTCATTCACGGTGACATCTCGCAGGCACAACGAGAGACTGCCATGCAGGGCTTCAGGGACGGAAAGTTCAAATGTCTCATCACGACCAATGTCTGCGCGCGGGGCGTGGACATCCCAGAGGTGGATCTCGTCATCAACTGTGAACCTCCTGCCGACGTGGAGTCGTACATCCATCGATCCGGGCGTACGGGTCGTGCCGGCAAGTCAGGCGTCTGCGTCACTTTCTACAAACCTCAGCAGGAGTACCTGCTCACCAACATCGCGAAAAAGGCCGGTGTAAATTTCACGAGGGTCAGCGCTCCTCAGGGAGCCGAGATCGTGGCCGCCCGAGCTCAGGACACCCTGGACGTCCTACGCAACGACGTCCATCCCGACGTTCTCGAGTACTTTCGTCAAACGGCGGAGGAGATCCTCGAAGCCTACGCCAGTGATCCTATCAAGGCCCTCAGCGCCGCATTGGCTGTCATCTGCAACACCACCAAACCGCTCCCACCGCGTTCCCTACTCTCCGCGAACGAGGGATACTACACGTTGCTCTGGAGGCTCGACGAGACGATCCGCAACGTTGGCTACGTGCGTTCCATCGTCAACAAATCGTTCCCCAACCTAACGTTCGACGACACCTACAACTGGAGGATGACGAAGGATCAGAGAGGCGTGGTGGTGGACGTCAAGGCCGAAAAGATCGAGATCCTTTCCGGCGGATACCTCAAGATCGCCGGAACCAAATGGTTGAACGGTCGAGGAGTCACTCTCGAGATCGCAAAGGAGTTGCCCGAGCTGGAGGAGAGCAAGCATGCCGCTGCTCCCGGCGGTTACGGCGGTGGATTCGGGTTTGGTGGGAACGGAGGAGGCGGTGCGTATGGTGGTGGTGGTCGCGGAGGAGGTGGCGGGTATGGCAGCCGAGGTGGTGGAGGCGGATACGGTGGAGGCCGTGGTGGCGGTTACGGAGGACGAGGTGGTAGTGGTGGTGGTGGACGTGGACGCGGTGGTGGCCGCGGGTATTAGCTTTTTTGGGTCAAGTAGCGTCCCGCCATAGAGATTTCGCCAAATAGAGCACAGTACTGACAGTGCTTGTGAAATGAATGTAATATCAAACGTGCTGTGGGTCTAAATGTAACCTCGAAACAAACTAGAATCAATCATGGAACTCCTTGCCCTGTTTCGTCTCCTTTACGATTCCAGCCCTGATGCACCAGTCCCCAAAGTGCTCGCCATCGACCCTCTCCTTCCCCCACCTCTGCAGCAGAGGTTCGAGACTCTTGAGAATCTCCTTCTCGTCCACCGACTCCTTGTAGAGCTTGCTCAACCTCATCCCGCTGAACCCACCTCCCAGGTACATATTGTAGGTGCCCGGCGCTTTCCCGACGAAACCGATCTCGGCGATCTGGGGTCGGGCGCATCCGTTGGGACATCCCGTCATGCGGATCGAGATGGCGTCGTCTCGTAGACCTTGGGATTCGAGGAGCGTGTCGATGCGCGTGATGAGGTCGGGAAGGTATCGTTCCGACTCGGCCATCGCGAGACCGCAGGTTGGGAGAGCCACGCAGGCCATGCTGTTGAGACGGAGGGCGGAGTGATGGGTGGAGTGGAGGTTGTTCTTCGTGAGGAAGGCTTCGATGGTAGGCTTGAGGGAAGGAGGGATGCATGCAACAACGAGGTGCTGATTGGCAGTGAGACGGAACTGGCCCACAGAGCTCTTGTTGGGTCCTGCCGTTTGGAGCAAGGTAGCGAGCGATCTTCAATAGATAGCGAACATCGTTAGCAAAGTGATGCGAGCGTATAGCGTTTCATAACAAATCTCACCTCAGAGCAGTCTTCTCAGGTGAGCCGGGCGCGTCTCTAACGCGGCCGTTCTGGATGAACATGGTGAAGGCCCACGTGCCGTCCGACTCCTGGACCCATCCGAAGCGATCTCCGTTCGAGATAAACTTGTAATCCCTTGCAGGCGGGAATGACCAGCCAAGACGTCGCTCCACCTCCTCCTTGAACCACTCGATGCCATGCGTGTCGATGGTGTACTTTAACCTGGCGTGCTTGCGGTTGGTCCGGTCTCCGAAATCTCGCTGAACCGTGACGACCTTCTCGCCGACGTCAATGGCCTGCTCCGGAGTGCAAAATCCAAGGACGTCTCCAAGGCGTGGGTACGTCTTTTTGTTCCCGTGGGTCATTCCCATGCCGCCGCCGACGGACACGTTGTAACCGACGACTTTGCCGTTCTCGATAACGGCAATGTAGCCGAGGTCGTTGGCGAAGACGTCCACGTCGTTGTGGGGCGGGACTGCGATGGCACACTTGAACTTTCGCGGCAGGTAAGTCTTTCCGTAGATGGGTTCCGACTCTTCCTGGGTTGTAGCGACGAGCTTCTTGTCAAGCCAAATCTCGTGATAGGCGTTCGTGTGAGGGAGCATGTGGATGCTCCAGTCCCTGGCGAGCTTCAGGACAGCTGCGTTGACCTCGGAGGAATGCTCGTTAGGGTTGCAAAGTACGTTCCTGTTAACATCTCCACAGGCCGCGATGGTGTCCATCAAAGCCCGGTTCATGTCCTGAATGGCCTTCTTGAGCCCGGGTTTGACGATGCCGTGGTACTGAAAGGTCTGTCGTGTAGTGATCTTGATAGTGCCATTCGCCCAGGTGTCTGCAATGTCGTCAACTGCGATCCATTGCCCTGGTGTCACAACGCCGCCGGGTATGCGGCAGCGCACCATGAACGAGTAGGCTGGTTCGAAGCCTTGGCGTGCGCGTTCGTCGCGGGTGTCGCGATCATCCTGCTGATAGATGCCATGGAATTTGCTGACCTTCGTATCAAGTTCGGCGAGGGCGCCCGTGGTGGTATCGAGCAGACCCTCAGCGATGGTGCCGCGGAGGAAGTTGCTGGATTCCTTCATGGCATTGTCGGAAGGTCCCGCGGCTTCCACAGTGACTTCAACGTCGTCGACTCCGAGCGACTTCCAGAGCACTGGTCGCCAAGCATTGAAGCCTGTCCAGTAACCATCCGGGTCCTGGTCGTCACCAATAGCAAGCGGTGTGAGCCGCTGAGCACCGAGAATTTCCAACTTGTGATCGAGCTCCTTGCCGCTCTTGGCAAAGTAGTGTTTGTCTCCCGGGAGAGGCCAGTAGTTCCTGTCTCCGAGGGCAAGGACTGAAAACTTCATGGTAGCAAAGTCTAGTTCCGAGGATGCCAGGGCCTTCCAAGTCTCTTTCGCGTTGCCAGGAAATTCACCCTGGCCAGCGGTGGAAACCACGAAAACAACATTCTGTTCGGCCGGCAAGTCGTCAACGCTAAACGAGTCAGCGGCCATGACGCGAGGTCGGAGACCGCGTTGCTTGGCTTCCGAGCCAAGACGCTTTGCCACGGCCTCGGCGTTGCCACCGTCTGATCCGAACAAAACGAGAAGAGGTTGTGCGTTCAACGAGCTGAGAAGCGACGCATAGGATGACTTGACCTTATTTTCGATAGCCGAGTTGAGCTCCGTGTCGGCCGATGCCGCGATGTAGTTGGCGATCTGCGGCTTGGAGCGTAGCACGTACGCCAAGTGGTTCTCCCGTTCCAAGAACTCAACAATCTCTCGCTTGACTTTCTCAGAGTCGAGCGCAAAAGGTTCCTTCCCTTGAGCTTCCAGTGACGGGTTCCAACGGTACAACGGCCAGTATCCCGAATCCACTGCGACCTTGGTCTCCTTTAGCATGGCCAGGGGAACGCTGACGCCTTTTCCGGTGTGGGTGATACGAGGGGCATACGCCAAAACGATAGCGGGTCCCTGATACGCATCGGCCTCCAGAAGCGCTCGGACGACCTGCGCATAAGATGCATTCACGGCTACGGATGCAACGTACACGCCGCCGTACTGCATGGCGTAGAGACCGAGGTCCTTCTTCCGTTTGTCAGCCTGGGTAATGGCGATCTTCTCAGAGTAAGGCTGTGTGTCCAGCACAAGCATGTTGACATCTTCTTTCGACGATATGACGTGGTGCACTCCGCTATCGCCAACGTCGTAAGACAGCTCGTCTCCACCGATCACCCATCTAGACGGCTTCCAAAATAACTCCTGCTGGTCTAGAAGAGCTCGGGCCGAAGTCAAGGTAGCATCCTTTTCAAGGAGGGCGATGGACGCGTTTCCATTCTTGATGCTCTGCTCGGCATCATCCCGGTTCTGAAGCCAACGTCCTAGAGTCTCCTTCAACTCATTGTTCGAAGTCGATTGAGCCGCTTCCGCCACGCTAGTTGCGAACCGAATGCGAGCTTGAACTCCGGCAACGTGTTTGCCAAATCCATACTCGGCATTCGCTTCGGCAGCCTCATCGCTCCCATGTACAGACGACTCCGAGACAACATTTGCTATAGACGCGCGCTTCGCGAACAGCTGGTCGAGCATCGTTAGGTAGGGTGTTTCGGCAGCAGCCGTTTTGACCAGTCCGTTCAACAGCCCGTTTGCATGGATACCGTTGAGCATAGGAGTTCCAACAGTGAACCTGTCATCCTGCCCGTCCGCAATCTGCTTGAGGGCTTCTTCGACGATATCGATGGTGTAGCCGGCGGATCCGAGGTGCACGGTGCCCTCGGATATCGAGGGCGATGTTGCACCCTGATATTTTCCAGAGTGGAAGGATGCGGCAACATCCAGAAAGAGCGGGCCCCACGTGGTGGAGAGAGCATGCGCTTCATCGAGCACGGCTAATGCTCGGGTGGATTTTGGGAGAACTGTAAAAAAGATCTCCTCGGCCCAAGGACGATAAGCACGAACACGCACAAGGCCGACCTTGCGCCCGGTTGCGCTTATCGCTTCGACAGACTTGGTGAGAGTTGGAGAAGCAGTTCCGAGGACGACCAGCACCTCGGTTGCGTCTAAGGATCCAGAGTACTCGAACAAACTGTGTGGGCCCCCGGATAAAGCCGGTTCGAGCAGGCTTACGAGTTCCGTGATCGACTTGGCGATGCCTTCGTAGTCAATGGCTGACTGTGGGCTAGGCTTGATGTAAAGCGTGCTGGATAGCTGTTCGGCGATTTCCTCTGCGCTTTCATTCTTTTTGTATTCAGTCGCGAGGGTAGTGAGTTTCTCCACAACAGAAGATGTTGCTTTAAAGTCGGAAATGGGAGCCTCGTTAGAGTCATCGTCGGCAGCGCGGTAAAAGTGAACCACAGGTATTCGGTTGGCGAGTGCCGTGGCGTGTGCGAGCAGCCCTACGTCACCGGCTTCGTCTCGAGAATTGCTGGTAAAGATGACGGCTCCGGCTTGCCGTATGGCAAACGCATCGCCAACATCGGACGGTGTTCCGATGGAGACGTTGATGACGAACGGGGCGCGGTCGGCGATCAGCGTGTAGAGTGTGGGGATCGCGCTGATGAGTTCTGGCGCGGAAAGAAACACGGTAACAAGATGACGGGTAGCAGCCCGGTTTTGAGCTTCGAGGTGGAGGTCAGCTCTTGGATTTGATAGCACTGTTGTCGAGACCGGACGGGCGAACAAATTCGTGGGCGTCGCTGTCGACCACTGGGAGAGGAGCTCCCGGAGAGACGGGTTCAGGGCTGCGTTGCTGAAGATGATCGAGTCGGAAAGCTCGCCACTGTTTCGGAATGAAGGATGTGAGCGGACGCTGTTGCTGCGAGGAACGAAAGGCAATGGCCACTGACTCTCACCTGAGCTGGCCCAGGCCCACCGCCACCGATGGTGCTGAAGACATGATGCCCTTCTTGTACGGACGTACGAGAGGAAACGATGGAGCAGATGGAGCTTGTCTGGATGGATGGACAAGCAAGTGATATAAGGCGGAGTGAATGTTCAGGCCTCGTATATAGGTTCCCGTGGGGGGTAATAGAGCAAAGGAGACGTTGAAAGAGTGGAAGAGCGCAAGACAAGGATGGGGAGAGGGATCGATCTCGAGAGGGGAAGCACGCCATCATGGCGCGCTGCGCGTGGAGTTGGGTTGGCATCGGTGGCAGTGCTTCCCCATTAATTAGTCATTGTGAGGCTTCCGACAGCTCTCCCTTGGGTGGCTGTGGTAGTTCATGTCCTCATGAGAAGGGGAGTCAGCTGCTGCTGTTGTGCGTTTCGTCGAGACTCCAACTTGTCGTCGCCATTCCCGAAGGACACTTGCAAGACCAACTCGCAGAACGATGAGATCCTCAGTCACCCGAGTAGCAGCGTCTCTCCTCCAGCGTCGGGCTCCGATCGCTGCGTCCCGTAGAGCCTATGCTACCGGCGCTCCGCCGCCTGCCGAGGGCTTCATGCCCAGCGTCGCTACGAGTGCGTTCATGAACCAGACTACCGAACAGGCTCTCAACAACCCAGAGCTGAAGGCTCTCGCTGGAGGTAAAGCGGATCTTTCCTTGCTGAAATGTTTGTTCTGCTTGGTCTGACGGGAAGCAACGCAGGAACGACAAAAAAGATGAACCTGTTCCAGAGCGTGAACGAGGCCATGGACATTGCGCTCGCCACGGATGAGAAAGCTGGTACGGATGAAAAGGGTTTCCTTTGCATTTCGATGAGCTGGCATGTCATCTCATGGATCATCCCTTGCAGTTGTTTTCGGAGAGGACGTTGGTTTTGGTGGAGTCTTCCGGTGCACGATGGGTCTCCAAGAAAAATACGGTCAGGCACCAAATCGCACTTCGAAGATGTCTACGGAAAGCGGCATCGACTAAACATCCTGATAGGCCAGGACCGTGTCTTCAACACGCCGCTCACAGAGCAAGGGCTGGTGGGGTTCGGAATCGGAATGGCCGCTGTCGGTCACACCGCCATCGCTGAGATCCAATTCGCGGATTACGTCTTCCCAGCGTTCGATCAGGTGAATGATTGCCGCAGGCGACTAGAACTTTTGAGTCCACGATCTCGACGCTGATTGTGAATGTTACCGCAGATCGTGAACGAGGCGGCAAAGTACCGATACCGTTCCGGTAACCAGTTCGACTGTGGCGGTCTGACGATCCGAATGCCCTGCATGGCTGTCGGCCACGGAGGCCACTACCACTCTCAAAGCCCGGAGGCTTACTTTGCCCATACCCCCGGACTCAAGGTGGTGATCCCTCGGTCACCGATCCAGGCCAAGGGTCTTTTGCTCGCCGCCATCCGGGATCCAAACCCAGTTATCGTCATGGAGCCAAAGATTCTGTACCGAGCCGCCGGTACGCGCTACGAGCATGATTTTGTTGACGAGGACGTCCTGCAGAGTTCCGAGTCTCATCTGATTCTTTGAATTTATGTTTTCAGTGGAACAAGTGCCAGAAGGAGACTACACCTTGCCATTGGGGAAGGCAGAAATTCTGCGGGAAGGTACGAGACCTTTCTACTCTACATTAGCAACATAGCAACGATCTTTCAATCGTGAGTGCTAATGCTCCTCTATTTAGGCAAGGACATCACGGTGGTGGGCTGGGGATCACAAATCTACGTTTTGGAGACGGCAATCGCCTTGCTTGAGCGGGACATGCCAGGACTGTCGGTCGAGCTCATCGATCTTCGATCCATCTTGCCCTGGGACGTGGAAACAATTGAGAAGGTGCATATCATGAGCACGTGCGGGATTTTCTGGACCCTGCTCAACCTCCCCCTTTCCTTGTTAGTCCGTCAACAAGACCGGTCGTCTTCTCATCGCTCACGAGGCTCCCAGCACATCCGGGTTCGGTGGTGAAATCGCAGCTGCCATCCAGGAACGGTGCTTCCTCCGTCTCGAGGCTCCCGTTCAACGAGTCACAGGATGGGACATTCCGTTCCCTCTCGTCTTTGAAAAGTTCTACGTTCCATCCGCAATCCGCTGCGCGGAAGGCATCAAGAAGGCCATGAACTACTGAAGGCAAAGGCATATGTATGCCGTGCCATGACTTTCCATCGTGTCCTTTGTCATCATCATCTTCTCTCCTCCCTGCACATTCCATTCCACATCATCCAGCGTGATAGATTTAGGTTCCCTGCTGTAGATTTTTTAAGCAATTCGAGCAATCGGACTACATTCAAAAACGCATGCATTCGCTCCCCTCCACCATAGCTCCTGTCAGCAGTGCGTAGACCTCACGAGCTTCATAACAGCACTCGGGAATGGGATTCAGAAAGCAGATCTCTGTTTACAGGTACAATCCCTCGGGAGTTCCCTCAGTCTTCCTATACAGGACCTTCTCCTTAGCTTTGCGCAGATCATCGGCAACGACGCGCATGCGACGTTCACGCAGGGCAAGCAGTCCAGCCTCAGTGCAGATGGCCTGGAAAGTCATTATGTTTAGATGAGTACAGACAACGGAGGACATCGCCAAGGAGACGTCGCAGGCGCCAGTACCTTGATATCAGCTCCGCTGAGATCATCCTTAGCCATGACAAACTCCTCCATATCGACGTCGTCGCCGAGCTGCATCCGACCGGTGTGGATGCCGAAGATCCTACGCTTGGTCTTGACGTCAGGGAGCGGGAACTCGATCTTTCTGTCGATACGTCCAGGACGGATCAGAGCCGGGTCGAGACTCTCGATCCTGTTGGTCGCCATGATGACTTTGACGTCCCCTCGGGAGTCGAAACCGTCGAGCTGATTGAGGAGCTCGAGCATGGTGCGTTGGATCTCGCGTTCGCCTCCGGAGGTGGAATCGTATCGCTTGGTGCCGATGGCGTCGATCTCGTCGATGAAGACGATGGAAGGAGCGTGCTCCTCGGCCACCCGGAAGAGCTCGCGGACGAGCTTGGGTCCGTCGCCGAGGTACTTTTGGATGAGCTCGGAGCCGACAATACGAAGGAAGGTGGCAGACGTTTGGTTCGCAACGGCCTTTGCGAGCAAAGTTTTGCCTGTAAGGAAGTAAAGTTTGAATCTTGCACATCGGATTGCTGGCATCTAGGTGATCAGACGTACCAGTTCCTGGACAACCGTAAAGAATGACTCCCTTCGGAGGCTTGATGCCCATCTCCTCGTACAGTTCAGGGTGAGTCAAAGGGAGCTCGACGGCCTCCTTGATTTCCTGAATCTGCTGCTCCAGACCGCCGACATCCGCATAACTCTCGGTGGGCGCCTTCTCAACCTTCATAACGCTCACCGCCGGATCCGCGTCGTCCGACAAAACTCCGACAACCGAGAGGTTCTTGTGGTGCATCAGGATGGAACATCCGGGTTCCAGAAGATCCTTGTCGACGAAAGACATGATGCTGACGTAGTATTCTGGTCCGGATGAAGCCGACACAATAGCGTGATCATCGTCGATGATCTCTTCGAGCGAACCGACGTTCATAGGGCTTCCGCGCAGACTGTCCACCTTTGTGCGCTCCTCCTACGATTCCCATGTGCATGAGTGTCTACGACTCCTGTACCATAACGTTGCAGAGTACAACGCACCTGCGCTTTCTCCTCCTGAGGCTTCAGACGCTCCTGGTTCTGCACGAACTCTTCTTGTAGAAGCAGGTAGTCGTTGATGCGTTGCATCTTGAGGAGCTTCAGTCTGCATCGCGTCGTGGGGAACACTGCATGCACATGACGTTGGCGCCGTTAGCATAGGCTTTTGACAATGCCTGCTAGACCGTTCGCCTTACCTGCCGGGAGCTTGTGCGCGGCATCTGGTCCCTTTCTCTTCCTCTTTCCTACGCGTGTTGGAACGGGAGGCTCCCACTTCTTCTTTTCAGGCTTCTTATCCTTTTCCGCCTCTTTGTTGTTCTCGCCGGGTGCACCGGGAGGACCGCCGGGTAGCCCAGATTGGTTTTGACCCTTCGTGAAGGTGGAGAAGTCAGCAAGGATTTTCTAGACGCGCTAGTAGGCGTCCCAGAACACGTTACCATCCGTTCAAGTTCAATTCGTTACTAGCAGTAAGTCCGACGGGAAGTATTTGATACTGCCCCCGAGTATGTTTAAAGATTTAGCCCTGGGAAGATGTCGTTGGCAAATGGCAGAGGAATCTGCGTGTACGCGTCTGAGAGTGGCAAGGTCCAGGAGAGCCAGAGCCAAAGGTTTCTGCCCAGCTTGTCGACCGCTTGCTTGCCCCGGCGCATTTTCTTGACAGCGAACTTTCCTGCCTCTGGCCTCTGGGGCTGCCTCGGTGCTTCTCTCGCCAACCTAGCACCGTCACTATACCACGGCCGCTTCGAAGCCATCTCCTGCTTTTTTTCCTATCTGATACTCGCTTAGGGATAGCGGCTTACTTGTGCCACCGGCAGGCAGGTGGAAGCAGGTGCAGTTTGTCGGATGACGCCGGAGCCGAGGGAGTGTTTCCACGATAGGAGTAGTCGATCTGTTCAAGGTACGAGTACCATCCGATAGGTAGCGACAGCGGTCTGTTCCTGATCAGTTCCGGTCATTTTCAATACTGGTTACACAAACAAGGTCAAGAAGACACCTCTAGGTTCCATCTTCAAGTAGCCAAGACACCTCTACTGTAGGTTCCATCTTCAAGTGGCTACTTGAAGATGGAACCTAGAGGTGGCTTCTTGACCTTGTTGGCAATCCGCTGCGAGAAACGGGTGGGCGGCGCTACAGCAGCAGTCCCGGCCGAAATGGGTGTAGCGTTGCCCACCAGCGGTCCTTCAGACCGGGGAGTCGGGATGTGGAGTTCGTATTCTGAAAGCCCGCGCACAAAGCGATCCGCGAGTGGGTTGGCGGTGCCTCCTCCAGCTCTTCTGCCGAATGGCTGGAGGGTAGGCGGCGGGACGGCCGTCCAAGGCGTAGCGTTCAGAAGCGTGCGAGCCCAGCGCAAGGAAAGTAGCTTTTTGTTGACGTCCTCCCAGGCCTCATAGGTAAGACCCTCAATCTGACCCTGGAGAGTAGATATTGAGAAAACGTGCAGAGAAGTCGCAGGACTTGGTTTATTGACCAGGTGACCCGACTGACTGAAATCATTGATGTGACCACCGGAAACAGTCCGTTCCAAGGCATAACCAGCCTCTGCCTCAAGTACTCCGCCGGGCGTTGTGTATGCCGTTGTTGCGCTCACCATGACGCCAGCAAACCCAATCCTTAGAGGAAACAGACTGTAAGAATGAGCGAGTGACGCAATTCGCTTCCTAGGCTTACCTGAACATTATAACATGTGCCAGCTCATGGAACATCTTGATGGCAAGGAGCAAAGCCATCCACACTTTTCTATCCTCATCAATGCAGGTGGCACACTCTTGCCAGAACTCCGGGTCCAGAACTAGTTTATCGCGACCCGAAGGGTCGATTCGTGTTACGGCCCAAACGTTTGGCTCAATGGTCTTGGCAACCCAGAGATCTGGAAGGTACTGGTCGATGTGATTGCGGATCTGTGTTGCGTTCAATGGGGCCCGCAGAGGCGATACGAGGTCGGGGTCTCCCGGGTTGGCCACGGGGAGGCATTGATACGTAAGAGCCTGAACGGTTTTGTCGTGATGTACAAACGCATAGAGAAGGGAGTGGGCGACTCGCAGCACTTCCACATCTGCCGGGCCACCCGGTAAGGGATACGTCTCCGTAGCCGCGGCGTGCCCAGTCCACAAATTGTTCACTGGAAGGCTGCAGATGGAGGCCAAGGTCTGCGTATTGTTAGTTCCGAGTCATGTCCAAGACGTTTTCACCTCCTTCGTCTCTCCGTTCCCTCTCTATTGCGCAGTCTCAACAGGCACCACAGGTCACCCGGCAGCGTCCTGCTGTCACGATCAACAACCTCATCTGCCTTCTCAACACCTTTCCCACACCTCGTTCCCACAATTCTTCGGTTCTCATTGCCATCGCGCTCGTCGCCTCTCTTGCTCGCCGACGGGAAGTCTTGACGGACACAGACACGCCTTCGTCATCTCGAAACCTCCTACTCCGGAGCCACGTGAACACGAAACCTACCAACTCCTCGCGGCTTGGCTTATCGGATCCGTGTGCCACACCCGAAGGTGGTGACATCGCACCCGCAATACCTCATCGTCCGCCCTCTTCCCGGCAGCATTTTGTGTCCCGCCTCCGCCCTCTCGCGCGTTCTCTCCCGAACCGGGCTACCCAACGATCCCCTCTGGCTCCTCGAGGACGGCTCCTTTGCAACCAAGGACTGGTTTGTTTTCCTCTACGATCGAATCACCAACACCACCAGCGACGCGTCGTCCTTCCGAGCGGGTGGTGCAACCCAGCTGGCCTTCGCTGGCGCATCTCAGTCCACCCTGATGCAAATGGGCCGCTGGTCGTCGTCGGCTTTCGAAAGTTACGTCCGCAGAACCCCTGAGCTTGTCCTCGCCGCCGTCCTGGACATCCCCGTTGAAATGAGCTGAGTGATAGACACCTTTCCCCACACCCCTTCCACTGAATGGCATGCCCTTGTTTTCTCTTTGGTTCGGCAAACCACCCTTCTTGTTAGAAGCCTTCAGTTGTCAATACACTATTTTCCATGCCTCTCGTCGTCGGGTTGGGTGGTCTCCTCGAGTCATGCTTCAGACACACCGCCGCCGGTTATGGCTTCCGCTGTCGGCAAGGCGGCACCGTCGCCGGCGTAGCCAAGGCCCTTCATTGATCCTGCCCCGTCGTCGGGCAGCGACCTTCATCAATCTCCTGTACCGTCGTCGGGCAGTGGGGCCCTCATCGATCCTGCACCGTCGTCGGGCAGCGGTCTCCACGAACAAGGGCCAACCGTCGTGGGTTTGGTGAGGATCAGGGGTTACCGTCGTCGGTACGCTGACGGTGTCGTCTGGCCCCCTGTTCCGGATCGTGCATCGGCGTCGTCGTCTCTGCGCGTTCTCTCTTGCGTGACCATCTTGGTTGGACAGAGAACGGAGCTAAGTTTCCCGTGGTCGTTATGGGCTGGACCCACAGGCGCTTATCTCCACGCCCGTATTTGTCGTTAGTCTCACAAATACGACTCTCTCTGTCCACATTCTCCCCAGATTAGCAGACAAGCAAGACAGCGACGTGTCCTCGTAGTCAGCGAGCTGACGAAGTGGACCAAGGAGCCGTCCAGATTCCATGCGCAGCCTGGGAAGTCGAACAACGTGGGAAGTTGAGTTCGGATTCGACTTTTACATCGAGAGAGATGGAAGAAGACAACGAGGGACGAAGGTCAGGGAAGCACCACATACCTGCGTTGAAGGTGAAAGGAAAGCAAGCGCAGATGAAACCGGATGGCCAGATTCGCAAACTGGCGAAAAGTAGATGGAGCGACTTGTGGAAGCAAGGGCGAGTCGGAAGCGCGAGGTAAAGCAACGCAGAAGAGGGAAGAGAGTCCTTTAACAAGATTCTATGCTATGTTCTTCTTAAAAGTAGGTGTCCGCAGCAACAAGCAACGAATGTGGTAAAGAGGAAGGAGAGGGGAAAAGAGGTGAATTCTTCCAGCAGGGTTGACCAGAGATCTCGAGGCTCATGATGAGAGTGCGAGGAAACGGTCAGTTCCCAGATGAGAAACCGCCAAATCAGACAGCATCACAGCCATCGTTTCCCTTCTCTACGAGCGTACCTCCTTCAAACGAATCTTCACGATACCACCAGGAGCTTGAACCGAAATTGTTCTGGGTGGATGGGAACGACTGCACTGTTTATTCTGTGGGTCGCTGAAGCAAGTGACAAGTGGAAGCCTATGTGCGTATATGCAAGACGGCCAAAGCTTATACCTATCGCCTTCAGTGTTTGCTGCAATTCTTCAATTGCCCTGCCTATGCTAGCTATACTTTGCCAAAATCGACGCCCATCAGTTTCCACCCACCGACCAGCCCCTCATTCAAGCTCCACTCGATGGTCGCGATGGCAAACCTTCCGTCTCTGAGCGCCCCGGGATTGATCACTGGCACGGAACCCAGATGGCTGATCCCCCAGGCCGCATGAGAGTGTCCGTGCACGTGGAACATGAGTCCGCCGCTCAGAGCGTTCTTTTTTGGTGTCTTGGCCTCCTTCCACAGCTGAGCATATGCGGCAGCATCCGGCACTGCGCCCTGAAAGTATGGCAACGATAGGAGAGTGGAGAGCGCTCTAGATCCTGTCTCCAGACGGGAGGCAGGGATGTGCGGCGCTTTGTTGACATCCGTAGTGCCGAGGGATGCGGGACCACAATGCGTCATGAGGATGTGGGTGTCTGTAACGGGACCCGTGATGGAACGAGTTTTGCTAGTGAGAACATCGGGTATCGCAAGCATGTGCCGCTTGTCCTTGAGAACATTCGAAACGCCAGTCCCGATAGCTGCTTCGTCGTATGGATAACCTGGGAGGAAAGTCAATTAAAGTAGGCGCAATGAGGGATCTTTTAAAATGCATACCTGGATGGACAGATGCCGGTTTTCCCGTGCCGTGCACCGTCTGCGGAACAGATCCACCAAATCCGCCTAAGATCAGACCTGTACCCAATCGGGCCAGCCTCCCATGAATATTCTTTGCGCCAGTACGAACGTCCATTCTCTGCCATAGCGGTGCAGCCGCCACTCTTTCTTCGTTTTTGAAGTCCTTCTCAGTAATGGTGGGTGCCGGGTGCAAGTCAGGAAATGCCTCCGACGGGTCATGATTGCCTAGACTGGAGGCGATTGCGCTATAAGAGGCGGTTCGCAAAATGACAAGAACTCCCATGATGTTTGTCGCACGCACCTGGTACATAGAAGACCCTCGGTGCAAAGCCCTTGAAACTTTCCAACACGTATTGAAACTCGCTCTCCTCCTGTCGTCGGCGCGCGTTCGCCTTGAGCTCCGCAGCTTGTTGAAGAGAAGGACTGATTTTCTGAGGCGATGACGAGGAGGCAGAGAAGGATGGGATGGATGATGCAAAGTCATCATAGTCATGATTGGCGTTGACCAGGTCCCCACAGAGTAGAGTCAAGTCCGGCCTAACGAGTTTTCGCATACGTGAGTTGGCGGCGAACGAGGACGGCTTTGGACAAACATAATACCTGATGTGACGCTGCTGCAACCACATTCCAATACGGTAGATATTGTCCACCTTCGAGTGGACGTCCGAAGTGAGTAGAATGCGAACGGGTTGAACGGTCATGACGGTTTTGTGGGATCAATTGAGTCGACTGAGGAATGAGGACGACAGACTAACAACAGAAGACCAACGCCAAACCAGATCCCCCTTGCACATCTTGGCTCCTTTGAAAATGGTACAGGTCCGCAGGCTTTTTCGCAACCACTTTCTATGTTCCGCTGGCTGGTCTGGACGACCCATGGTCGTCGGAGTAGCGCGAGTGGCTCCACTGCAGTTGGCTGAACCTCAAGGAACTTACCGACGTTCCTCGTCTCTCCTGTGCAAGCTCCCTAGTAATCACTTCATAAACAATGAATTCGTGCCGTCGGTGGGCGGTCAGACGTTTCCAACGAGCGATCCGTGAGTGCAATGTTTCGTTGAAGTTGCTATTGTATGCTTGCTAACAGGAGATTTATCACAGATCCACAGGCAAGATTATTGCCCAGGTTGCCGAGCCTCATGAAGCCGACATTGATGATGCCGTTCGCGCGGCCCACGACGCTTTGAAACTGTGGCAAAAGTCAGCGCAGCTCGCCACATCCGTGAACTATTTGGTCATGTCTGCTCAGCGTTCCAACCGCGCACCACACCCCCTCCTTTAGGCTCCCAGCATCGGACCGGGGTCGCATGCTGCAACGATGCGCGGATCTATTGGTTGCCAACGCTGCGGATCTTGCCGACATCGAATCTCGGAACTCTGGAAAGACTTTAGGAGACGCTTTAGACGAGGTTCATGGGGCGGCCGACGTGTTCCGCTACTTTGGAGGCTAGGCCGACAAGATCGCTGGGCGTGTTCTAGACTTCGATCCAACGCTCCATGCTTTCACACGCCTGGAACCTTTTTAGGGTAGTTGGGCAAATCATCCCGTGGAATTATCCATTGAGCATGCTAGCCTGGAAGATAGCCCCTGCTCTTGCTTGCAGAAACGCGGTGGTTTTGAAGGTAGTGGGGTGTTCCTGTGGGGTGTTCCTGCGCCACGAAAAAGAGCAGATCTGATTCTATCGCGCCACGCAGACCTCAGAGAAGACGCCACTCTCGGCTTTGAAGGCGTGTGAACTTACCATCGCGCCCGTGTTTCCCCCCGGTACTGTCAACATCCTGTCAGGAGCTGCCAGGGCCGGGGAAGCTATCGCTCGCCATCCCGGAATTGAAAAGGTTGCTTTCACGGGATCTACAGCTGTCGGACGACGGGTCATGAGCATGGCTGCAGATTCGAACCTCAAGAAAGTGACGTTGGAGCTTGGAGGCAAAAGTGCTAATATCGTCTTTGCTGATGCGGACCTTGCCGCAAGCGTTGATTCTTGCTTTGGGGGCGCTTACGACAATCTTGGGCAAAACTGCTGCGCTGGTAGCCGTATATTTGTCCAGGATGATATCTACGACGAATTTGTTGATCTCTTCAAAGAGAAGGTAACGAGCGCAAAGAGCGAAAGCGCATGGAGTGGGTTCTCACGTTTGAACTTTTTGCTAAGTTATCACGTGTGGTTATCGGTGATCCCCGCGATCCTGCCACGACCTTTGGACCGCTCGTCGATGAAAAGCAACTTTCCAACGTGCTATCCCTCATTACCTCAGGGGTGTCTGAAGGCGCTCAGCTTACGGGCGGGGATCATTTGCGTGGCTGTTTTCTCGCCCCTGCCTTGTTCACCCAAGTAACACCGTCTATGCGCATCTACACGGAGGAAATCTTTGGCCCGGTCGCGTGCATCGTCTGCTTCAAATCCGAGGACGAGGTGGTGCACCTTGCCAACGACACGCCGTATGGTCTTGCTGCAGGGCTACACACTCGTGATGTTCAAAGAGCTGTTCGCGTGGAAAAGCGGCTCGAGGCAGGAATCGTTTGGATCAATACCTACAATGGTGCGTTCCTTTCGGTGTTTCGCCGCAATAACATAGGATGTCCTGACCCACTTGTCTTCTGAGCAGTCACACCACCACACATGCCCTTCGGAGGCTACAAACAGAGCGGCATCGGTCGAGAGCTCGGCGAATATGGGTTGCAGGAGTACACACGTGAGTTTTGAAGAGTTGGCGCGATCTTGCACATTGAAACTAAACAGTCGTCTTTCATTGCTGATAGAGGTGAAATCGGTCATGATGAAGGCTTGGGTAGAGAGGCATACTGGTGCGCTGTAAACTCGCTTATCAGTTTTTAAATGATATTGGGGAACTTTGGCAAAGTCATACGAGTGGAAGCAGTTGCAGCCACTTTTCTGCTTCTCGCGCAGCTTCGGACAGCACCAAATGTCTCCGTTGATAAGACATGCCAAAGTTCGCGATCTACAAAATCAGGACGGTGTTGCACCTTGACAGGAGACGTACCGCCAACGTGCAGCCCGACCGAATAAAGCATAGCTGTCCGGTAAAATCAAAAACTGGCAACGACGGCATGGTATTACGAAGGGAATAGCATGGCGTCAAATTCATGAGAATCTATCAAGGGGCGAGTGACAAAGGAAACGAGAGCAGGATTCGCGACGGGGGAAAAAAGGGATCAAGAATCAAATCAAACCAGTAGATTGATTTCCAACTATTCAATAAGATATTGTTATTATAAAAAAATAATGGGTGAAGGTAGTCTACAAGCGGACCGCTTCAATGGAGGTCCCAGGGCCTCAGTCCACTTTGAAATTGCCGAGTTCCACGATGTCGACAGCTTGCGCGACGAACTCGGACGGAGGGAGTTCTATGGTTCGACAACTTCGGCGAAGCGTCCAAATAGCTTTCGCTGCTGTTGTGATACTCGACTGCGTTCGGGACGGTTGGCGTAACCTGGTTTGAGGGATCGCATGACGATAGGTAAGTCATCTGTGCTGTCAAGAGAAATGGGTTGATCACATACATTCGCCAGCTTTTCAGCCGCAAGAATCAGCAGGCTTGCTGCCTCGTCCTTGATTTCTCGTGCTTCTCTTGCCCCGGGTTGTTTCTGGGGGATTTTTCGAGCATCGTTCAGCGCCTCCAAGGCCTTCTTCAAGTCTGTCTCTGCTTTAAGAACGGCCGCCGCTTCCTTCTCTTCCTCCTTTTTTTTAACGCAGCAGCACGAGCCGCCTCGCGCTTTTCTTCCTGTGCTTGCAGGAACTGGCGGAGCTGAGCAAAGGATGAGAGCATGGTCTCGCTAGGAGGCTCACTGAGGGCTGGAAGAGCAGAATTACCTGGCTGGATGTTGTGCCGGACTCGCTTGGATAGTGCCTGGGGATCGGAAGAGGTAGCGGCAGCGGCAGCGGGCAAGGGATTCAAACTTCATCTCGGAATGGAACTTCAGATTGGGCGCTCGCCGCAGTATCTCGGAGGCGGGATCGCGAGTAGCCATCCTCTCGGTGAGTGGTCCGTCGGGGTCATCGGCGTTGCGAGGCTGTTCTGCCGCGAGGATCAACAAGCTTGTTGCCTCGTCCTTGACCTGTCGGGCTTCCCTTTCCCCTGGTTGTTTACGTGGGATTTTGGAACATCGCTCAGCGCCTCCAAGACCATCTTCAAGTCTGACTCTGCTTTAACGACGGCCGCCGCCCGGGAACGTCCGACCCGCGGTCCCCGAACACCATGTCGGACTTTGGTCTATCGCGAAACTGGTAAGGCAGTATGCAGTTGATCTGAAAATTCAGGTAGATGGGAAGGACACGGGGATGGGGGGAGACGACAGGGTGTTAAGAGGCCAGACGCACACGGACAGCGGAGTTTGCTTATTCAGCAGTGACCTGTCCAGATACTAGGGCTAGGGCTAAGGCAAGGGGTACATTGATTGAGCCCCTTTTAGCGGCAACGTTTGCGATGAACAGCATCGAACATAAACCCAGGCCAAACGTCAAAATTGAGCATGGGAATTGAGTCCGACGGCGCTTTTGCTCAAAGCGTGGCCAGAATCGGGGACACTGCGAGTTGAAAAGGCAGTCGTGTTAGGCGTCCCATAATTTTTCGCTGGCCGAGAAGAGCTCGAAAAGGAGGCAGTCTGGCGCAAAAGTTGGAAGCCAAGTACAAACTTTTGTCCTGTATTGGAAGAAGCTGACAAAGGGTGTCAGAAGGATGCATAGTAAAAGACGAAGGAACGGTCGCGAGTCGCAACCCAAACCCAGTCACGACTTCCTCGACAGCCCTATTCTGTGGAAACGAGGGACCGTCAGGAGTTCCGTTGTGAAAGGAACAGATGAAGCAGCGGTGAGATGCGATAATTGCGAGGTATTCAATCGGGAGCTTATCTACGTTAACCAATCCCTATCGACAGAGATGAGGGGTGAACGAGACGAGACTTCGGGCAACATCAAAAAGACAAAGAAACTTCTGGAGTCTCCCTGCAACAGGGTTTTGACGGCGGGTTAGCTTCTCTCTGGCATCGTTACAGAAGCTCCTAGAATTTCAGATCTCAACGCTTGTTGAGTTCTGCTTTTGGGCAAGCTGCCGGCACATCCTCAAGTCCTCAATCACAAATTGATGAAGTGCGCGCTGTCGATACTTGCCGTCTCATGCTTCCTCGACTTCCTCGTACCTATTGGGAGGACAGATGCGGTAAGCATGCGGGTCAATTCGCGTCGCATCAAATGCAAGAGCGCCGAGTATTGAGATCTGATGAACTTGGAACAAAATCCCGCCGTCCACGAGGTCCACGATGTGAACTGTGAACTGTGAACTGTCGAACCTTTCCCCTACTCCTCAGCGGGGACCTCTCCTCCTCGCTGACCTTTAAGCAATCTAACTATCATTGTACGAAGCTCGCGCATCTACTAGTCGAACGTTTATTCCAATTCAGTATCCTTATTGGCATATTCCAAATACTGAGCTCGGTGGGCCTGAATACCCGAGAAAGAAGTTGGACGAAAGTTTCGATGACGATGCGAAGGTTCTGGATTTTTATGTGATTTTTATTGGTATTTTATGATGATATGATATGATATGGGATATGATGTGGGGGAATCCAGGTCGATTTTCCTGGATTCGGAGGGTCGATTTTCCCTCCCTTATTCCCCACCTGCAAGAGTGGAAGAGACGTCGAAGGAAAAAGAAGGTAAGAGTCGGCTTGATGATTGGCTGATGAGATCAGGAACCTACCAATCTAGCAAGCTAGCATGCGGCCACCGCAGTGGTATGACGACGAACTCCGGACGGAGTGAGGCGACGGAAGAAAGCCTTGAGTCCCTGTCGAAGATGTGAGATGGGAGTTCGAGTTCATCGCCACCCATGATGAGCTTTACCTTTCGCTTTTTGGATGGTGCGCTGCTCTCCTCGTTGAGAGTTGCTTCTGAAACGGTTCGACGACCCGCACGTAGGACGGGGACGAGGGGTGCTGGTGGCTCCGGTTCAGGGTCCTGAGGGGATGGATTCGTCAGGGCTCTGTTGCTGGCTCGTCAGGGATGGATCAGGGATGCTGTTCTCGCTTACCCTAGGCACGACTTGGATCTCGTCTTCAATATCGGCGAAGCGGGCAACCTTTTCTTTCGGGGGGCTGCTTGCTGCCATGACGTCCGCGGCTTGTTGGATGGTTGGCGTGACCTGGTTTGAGGGATCGCATGACTATAGGTAAGTCATCTGTGCTCTGTCAAGGGGAGTGGGGTTGATCACGTACATCGGCAAGCTTTTCCGCTGCAAGGATCATGATCCTTGCTGCCTCCTCTTTGACCTGTTTAGCTTCCCGTGCCCCAGGTTCCTTTCGTGGGAATTTTTGAATATCATCCAAAGCCGCTAAGGCCGTTCTAAGCTCCCGTTCTGCTTTTGCCACAGCAGCGGCTTCTTCCTCCTCCTCTTCCCTCCTCCTCCCTTTTGAGGGCAGCGACACGTGCCGCTTCGCGCTGTTCTTCATGTGCTTTGATGAAATTGCGGAGTTGAGCAAAGGATGAGAACATGGTCTCGCTAGGAGGCTCACTGAGGGCTGGAAGAGCAGAATTACCTGGCTGCTGGTCATGCCGGACTTGCATGTATAGTACCTGGGGACAGGGAGGGGTAGCGGCAGCGGCTCCCGCTTGCGGAAGATGCATCGCCAGCGCTGCATGAGGTTGCCGATCGTCAGTCTGAGTCCTAAGATAAGCCAGTGATGTCGATAAGATTGTCATCTTACCGAGGTCAGGTTGCGCTCGTAGTATTCGCGCAGGGCCAGATTGTAGAGCTCGAGACGGTCGATTGTTGCTCGTGCGTTCTGGTTCTGGAAAGAGCGGTGAGAGTCCGATTCGCCAACTGCGATGATGCGATGCTGCCATGCCGTCTCACCATGTTTGCTTATGGTTTTCGCGAGATTGAAAAGACGGGGCCGCTCTGATCGCTTTCGTCTTTGGTGTGGGAGATGTGAAGAAAAGACAGAAGAGGGAGCGAGTGTCCATGCTTCGAGCAGGTTTATAAGAGAGAACGAGCAATATCCGCTCCAATGCTATTTTAGGTACATGCTTACTGCATGCAACGGACATGGTCAGGAAGTGAGCGCTAACTCTAAAGCGGAGTGGGGGAACGAGGAGCTGTGGTTGATGCGGAGTCTGCCTCCGTCCCGTTCTGCACCGTGGCGGAAGCGCAACAGTTCTGCCTATGACTACATGTAGGCGTTCCCTTGCCGCGGTCTTTGTTTGGACCTGCGTCCTGAAGTGAAGGGTTGCTGTGCATGGTCAACATCCTATAAGAGGTATAAGAGGGTGACGTTGTGGGAAACGGAGGGTTCTGCTCTGGACAGGTTTTCGAGCGCCGCTATCGAACCTGCGAACCGTTGAATCTCCAAAACTTCACCATTTGGACTACAGAAGAAGGCGGACTGCGTTGCGGCCACTTCCCGGCGACCTTGCAAACGAGTCGTGCGACTGTGAGGAATTGTGGTTTTCAAGTTTGATCTGCGTGGCGATGGGGCGATGCGCGCAGTCCGGGATCTGAACTATGATACAGGTTTTTTTTTAAAATTGAGAAGCTAATCATGTTGAGATCGCTGGTAACAAGGGCGTGTGGACAGCAACTTCAACGCGCAGAACAAAAGACTTCGATGCGGATGCGCAAGAACGTGTCCAACTTTGGCCGCTCGCAAGTGTGCGACGTGTCAGCTAACGGTTCTTCTTCAAGGAACATTCAGCAAGGTAGCTCTCAGAGCGTAGGAAGAACCCCGTCCACCATCTTCCCAGGCTTCCGCAAAGATTCCGCACGCGCGATCTATCTGGGGGCTGCTTCGTAAATGCATGAATGGTAGCAAAGGAGAAAGCCAGAATCTAGAAGTCTGCCTTCCCGTTTCATTCGCTGGCCTGAAAGGCCGCGGTGCAAGGATCCGATTGGCCAGTCTGTCAAGAGGCGTCAGACCGTCTTCTCAACGGCGGTCAGCAGGCACTGGTCATGGGAACAAGGACAGCATCAGGAGGAACACGGTGGCGGACACGGAAGCGAAAGAGGCTCGCTCACCTGGTTGACGACTTCGAGCAGGTGCGTGTTCTCCAAAGCTGCGGCCACACGCTCCCTGTCGTTCAGCTGCTTGTTCACTTGAGTAAATGGGCATGAGTCCTCGGCTTCTTGCCAGACATCCTGCAAAGAGGTCAGAGCATCGATCTTTCCCCCACCTGCATGCTCGGACTGATGGGATCCCTCGGAGACGCGAATGTCGTGTCGGGCAGAGACCGGAGCAGCCTGACTCGTATGCAGAGGCCGATGAGGGTGGCCATGGAGCAGTGGGGGATGGTCGGGGTGAATCTGACGAGGACCTGACTCGCCGGGTCGTCCACGGTGACGAGTTCTGGTTGCGCCACGTTGAGCTGCTCGAGGGTCAGTGGATGCTCTGGATCGTCGATGTGACGGATGAGGTCGAATATCTCTTGAGCGTCGAAAGGATCAGTTATAAATTCGTCCAGGTCCTCTGGCCTGGCTGCTCGATTTGAGGCACCGGCATCGAAGACTGTTGGGTTTGCGTTGAGGAGTTGGTCGTTCATTGGCGCCTCGAGGTGTTCCTTTTCCCACGCTCTTTGGAAAGTCAATGAGGAATGCCCGCCGGGAATGTGTCTTGGGGTTTTGACTCTTTGTAACAGGAAAGACGAAGGATGAAGAGGATATATGTCTTCATTTTGCTTTACGCTCAGCAATATTTAGGCACCTTTTGTCTACACTGGAGCTGCTGGGTCTTGAAGAATAAGGTCGACCTCCAACATGGCACCACCAAAGAAACAGCGACAGTACAGGAAGAAGGACACGATGAACGATCCAGCAGAACCCGAGAGGCATAGCAACGGTCCGACGGACCAGCCAGCGTCCGACGAAGACACGACAAGGTTCGAACGCCAGAGCAAAAGGAAACTTTTCGACGATGTCAGGAGTCTCGGTCGCATCTGATCGTTGTATCTCACATCACCAGCTCGGTACTAGCAGAGGCCTTGGAGCTCCGGCAATTCCGGCGGCGAGCGCCAGGCATGGACATCACGGACCTTAATCGCGGAGACAGCAAGCTAGCCGCCAAAAAGGCCGCAGCCGAGAAAGAGAAGGAGGTCGAGGACGATCCGTGGAAGCTGAAGAGCGGAGGTGGACTTGTCAACATGGAAGAGGTCCGAGGAAGGACGTTCGCAGGCGAAGAAGCGCCGCAGAACACGTCGGTCGGAGGCGGGTTTTCTGCGGAGAGTAACGCCATGGACACGGAACGACACATGTGAGGATCGTCAACCGCTTCGGCCCTCGCACGAAAGTGAATCTAGCTGACTCCTGAAGCTAAGGCGAGATTTCATAGAAAAGGAGATGCAGAAGCGGAGAGGAGACGTGGGAGAAACGACTGCAGCACCCGCCGAGTCACTGGATCCGCACGACGAGCTCTTTCAAATACCAGATCATCTGAAAACGATAGAGAAGCCTGTCAGCGAGGGCAACGTCACATTGTCAACGTCAATGCTGACCGCCATCCCTGAGATTGATCTCGGAATAAGGTGCGGAGGCGGTGTAAGAGGCCCGACAAAAGGTTCTAGAGACTGAAATCCTGCGCACAGCTCCAAGCTGAGGAACATTGAAGAGACTGAACGGGCGAAACGGCATCTCGTTGAACGCAACATTCTTGGGGCTGATGGCAAACGGATAGGATCTGGCGCGGTTAGCGATCTGGCGGGAGCAAGCGGCGTGGCTGCTGAGCGATGTAAGTATTTAGCCGTGTCCGCGTTCATCCTGGCTTCCTTACGTTTGGTCTCACCATCTATTCTCTCAGATTGGACAGGACACAAATTCCAACAAAGACGGGACGACGATCGATCGGAGCAGCGGAATAGCGACAAACGTAAGAGCGCTGGAACCGGAGGGGGCGGCAATGAAAGCCAAGCTGGCACGAAGAAGAAGACTGATCGGCGAAACATGGCAACTGGTACGCTGTCCCGTCAATTGAAGCGTATCCGAAACATTGCTCACAGCTAGACTCATCGATTCCTCCCCATCAGATGAACTGGTGATGGAGCGTTTTAAGAAGAGGATACGAAGGAATTGAAGAACCTTCCTGTTTGGCCCATGAGCAATTACATCATTAGCAACCCTCCTGCGCTTTCTTTCCTACATCCGGACGCATAAGGCGCTTCTTTCGACGTAAAGAACTTGATAACAGGTAGCATATTGATGCAGAAATCCACTGGCGCTGACGAAGGCGACGTTTTCCAAGTTTTACGGACACAACACTAAAACTAAGACTAATAACTTGCGCAGGAAGCGAGCTTGATAAAATTTAGCGCCTAGGCAGACTGATTGTAAAAGACGGTTCCAACCCAACTATCCAAAAAGAGTTGCTCCATGTCGACGCCTTTGATCGCAGCCTGCAGCTTGGGGGGATTGTGCGCGGCGGCCAATGCGATTGCTTCTTCGAGGGCGATCCGGCGATTCGAGATGGCTCGCGTGTTGGCAAGCATTCCTCCGCGAAGGAGGCCAACCATACCGTATCGGTGCAGTGATGCGCGGCCGCGGCCGTCGTAGGCATACCGCCGATATCGGGTCACGACTTCCGCCCAAAGGGGATTCTCCGACCCGATGTCAAGGCTTCTGCCCTCCAGAGCGGAAGTGGGAACACAGAAGATTGCTACCGCGCCTTGTCCTGCCCAGAAATCACGCACCCCGATAACTCGAGGCTCAGCGTGCAGTAGTGCCCATTCTAGTGCTCCCACGAACGAGGGGTTCGTATAGCAGATTTGGTTGGTCGGGTTGCCGAAATCGTTTGGGCCGCGCGGTCCTCTCACTAGAAATCCGCCCCGCATGGTGACAGCATCGACCATAGAACATGCTTGGAAGAATAACTCGTGGTTGACTTCCGCCGGCATATTCTTCAGACCGGGACAGGATGCAAGAATGGGATGCAACGTGTCCATTGAGCGTCGGGGGCACCTCTTTTGCCGAGAGCGGGCATGACAGACAGATTGAATACGTATTGACCGTCTGCCTGAACCCAGGTGTCCCGCGTGCTTTGTGCATAAGGGAACTTGAGTTCCTCCGGGAGCGTTTTTAGACGTCCATCGAAGAGCCGCCAGACCCAGTAGGAGAGCGGCTCGCTCGACCAGGCTGAGTTGGGCAGCGCGGTTCGGAATGCGATGGCAACTTCTCTCTCAAATCCAAACCGGTGGGTGAGGATCTCGACCGTTGTCATCGGATCGGCGACGCCCGTCGCTGCCTCGTCCTCAGTGTTTGAGCGATCGAGCTCTTCGAAGCACTTGGACAGATGCTCGCCAACCAGATCCTTCCCTTCGAACGGCCCAATCTGGAAGGCAAGAGCGCTTTCGACGCCGTCGTCATTGCCCTCCAGGTAAGAATCAGGGTAGTTGTTTGCCATTGCGACCGCAATATTTTGTGACAGGCCAAATGAATAAGCAACTTCGAGGATGTCTTTCCTGATTTGAGACTCGGTCGCTAGCAACGTATATGCGTCCACGGCTGTCCACTCTCTTGCGACATCCGCTAGGAATGAGCACTTGGGGAGATCGGCGATCAAAGCATCGATGTCCGTATCAGCCGTCGCACCAGGGTGCCCAAGCTGGTCCTTAGCAGCGGGCGCTTGAGAGTGTAACATGGGAGTTCCTGCCAGCTGTACAAACGCGGTGAGTACGGGAAGGATGCTTCCAGGTGTGAGGTGTGAGTACGGGAAGGATGCAGCAGCTTTGAAGTGTTTTTAGATATACCGGAGGACAGCAATAGTTTCCCATGTGTTTAGGCGGCTTTGATGTGGCTGACTCGAGAAAGCTATGAATAGCAAACGAGGCGCATGACAGTGGAAAGCTATCAATAGTAAACGACACAGGCGAAAGGCGGCAAGTCTGTCGATTTTTATTAAACTCAATGGGGGCCGGGTCACCACTGTGGAGAATCAGCAACTGGATGGAAGGGGTTGAGGCTAGAGAGAAATGGAGAGAGAGACGGAGGGTGCGAGAGAGAGGGATGAAGAGAGAGAAGAGAGAGAGAGAGAGATAGCGCGCAAGGGAGAGGGAGAGAGGGAGGAAGTCCAGAAGTGTGAGACTACTCAAAGAACGGGTCCATAGGGCCAGACTGCTCTCCTTGAAGGCCAGCGCTCCAGAGCGAGCGCTTTTAGACAGACAGCAGGGGGGTAACGCGACTGGGGAGAACCAACACCAGG